>LDKF01000540.1:34602-46789 GCA_001026735.1 Rotylenchulus reniformis
CCGGTGAGCTTCATTTCCATTCCCAAGTTCATTATGCACATGTACAACCACCTCGAGAGATCACTCACTGTGAAAAACTAATTGAATGAGTGAGTTTGGCGGCGAGGAGAAAGCACAGAACAAGCCTATATGCTGGATGCTGTGGTTCGAACCATAGTTATATGTGCCAATTTATCAGAAAATTTTTGTCAACTTTTTCAACATCCTTTTTTGCAACTCCATCCCCACCCATCCCCACTTAGTTGACAAATTTTTGCTTTTGAAACCATGCAAACTGCAATGGCCAGCAAGGCACCGGTGGGGATTATAGAGCCAATTTAGGGATAAACTCGAATTTGTGAAAATGCACTCGGAAGTCGGAAGTGTCGGCGGAAGCTTCCGCCAACGCACCATAAACATGGATTTAGCTTGGAAATGGAAACAGACAACGTACAGTACACATTATGTATATTCTGTTCAAAATCGTAAAAATATCAAAATAATACAAAAATTCCAACGAACAAAAATGGGTAAAGCATAAAATGGATCGGGTTGCATTACGGAAAACGAATAATGTGAATAATGGGGGTGATCTGGGACAACTGGGACTGTGTATTAATGTGATTTTTGGCCAATTTTATGATCGATGAAGGAGGAGAGATTCGACAATGTTGGTCGTAGTTCACCGATCATCATCTTTCGGGATTTGCCCATCTACAGGTTGTGCCGGTACCTCCTCCTCTTGTGCCCCTTCCTGCCCTTCTTCTGCCTCTGCTTCTCCAACAATTGTTTGTGCTCTTCCGCGGTGATTCTGATCCGGCGGACCCCGGGGATGTTCCGGGCCGGATTCACGGGACAATTGAATGCCGAGAAGAAACAGTCGTGCTTGGGTCCCTCGTCGTCCGGCTTCTCTGTGAACAGCGACATGAACTTGTCGAACAAGGACCCTTCCGCGCGGATCCTGGCCCTTCGTTCCGCTTCCTGGCGTTTCCTTTCTCGGGTCACCTCCTCCAAATCTCTGCAAAAATGAAAACTTGAATTACTATTGTTCGATCATGGACCAGAATCCCAACTTTTTGGGGCCTTCCCATCCCTCACCTCAACATTTCCTTGGCATCTTCGCCGTACCATCGTCTTGTTGATTCTGTTTGATGTGGTTGGTGTTGTTCTTCAGAATTGGCCGGAGATGAAGGGAATTGGTGGTCATTTCTGCGAAGTTGCGGGTGCATGACCAGGGAATGGGCACAATGCCAAAACATGATGAACAACAGTAAAAGTTGGGCAAAGGATGACCAAGAAGTCATGTCGGATGACTCAAAAGGTCGAAAGGGAAAAGGAATGGAGAGGCGGATGGGGTTGAGGGTCAGGAGAGTTGGGAAGAAAAAGAAGAAGAAGAAGTTGGATTATCCAAAATGGATTTATGGAGTAAAAGCTGAAAATGTTAAGCTTATAAAGGCTGTGGAAGGCGGAGAAGCGGATAGTGTAAGGAGGGAAGGGAAGGGGCAGGAGAAGGGGAGAGGAAGACCGAAGGGGCGTGGTAATGGGAAGAAAACTTGTCAAGGAGATTGTATGTATTTTTACAACATAAATAATTCAACAGGTACGGTAAATTCAGAGACAAAACAAGTATAAAATAAGAACAGAAAAATGGCAGACTGACAAGGAAACATTTTCTACTGTAAACAGGAATTCGCATATTCTGAGTCCACCACCGTGTAGAGCATAGTCGATAATAATAATAAGGAAGTGACATCCATTTTTGCCACAAACCCTTGGCTGAAATATTAGTGAATTTTTTAAAATATTTTTATCCGCGTGCTTTAAGCACGGGTCATCCGGTGGTAAACCGCCACTTTGCTCAACTAAAATTTAGAAACCTTTGTCAGGGTAGACTTGTAAGAGGAACAAATACGCAGAAAATAATGCTTGACTTTTTGGTAGTTTTACTTTTTCGAATTTCTTTTAAAATTTGGAACTTTTTTTCCCCTTACAGTAGTAATGTTTTTTCCACCCTGCAGAGGGAAATTGTAAACTGCGGGTTAAAACGACCCAATGGGCGGGGGTAAAAGATCCAACAAATGACCACTGGAATTAGTGCGTCCGTAGCTCAGTGGAAGAGCTGCCCACGGAAAGGGTGAAGGTCACAGGTTCAATTCCTGTCGGGCGCCCAACTTTTTCCATGTCATTTGCTGGTAGCACCGGATGGTTGGCCCCACCCAACAGCCACTGCACTAGAGTACCCCCATATCCGAAGGCGAGCAAGGCGGGCCGGATCTGCGAGGACCGAGGACGGTCCTCGTGGGTAGGGGGGAAGTGTAAACTGCGGGTTAAAACGACCCAATGGGCGGGGGTAAAAGATCCAACAAATGACCACTGGAATTAGTGCGTCCGTAGCTCAGTGGAAGAGCTGCCCACGGAAAGGGTGAAGGTCACAGGTTCAATTCCTGTCGGGCGCCCAACTTTTTCCATGTCATTTGCTAAATTACAAAAACATCTGAAGCGAAAAAAAGTGTTCGTTGAAATGAGAGAATGCTCATGAAAAAGTGTTGAAGAAAACGAAAAGAGTGCTCATGAAAAAGAAAATGAGTGCTCATTGATACTGTAGCACGACCGCTAACTTCTGGGTAGAAAAAACATTACTAGTGTAGCTCTAACACTTTCTTTCGATCTTTTCCTCAAAATAATACACCATTTCTTCTCATTAAGCATTCGTGTCGATGAATTTTTTTCAACTCATGTCAGTCTGGCATGGACATTTTTGTCTTATCTGATTATTCAGCAAGAAAATGCGGAAGACAATTTTCCGAACAAAGGTGAACAGGTGCTAGGGACTGATAAGCATACCTATCCTAATTTTACAAAGCAAATTACAAATTACATGTTATTGTTTGGGGTATATATTCGGTCAGAATTGGTAATTACCATGATAGGAAACTGGTGTTTACTATGCACAGAGTGCACCTTTACTTTGCATGCCTCCCCCCCCCCCCTCCCCTTTACAGTGCTTCTTCTAGTTGGCGTATCATATTTGGACTATTTTTCATAATTTTTCGCCCATACTTTTATAGGAAACAGTTTTTCATATAGGTAGATCATCAAATTTTTTCCGGATCTTCAAAGTGCCTTTCGGAACAAAATTTCTATTATTCGATCCAAATATGGTGCCGAATTATTTACAGTATGTCTACACACATATATCATCCTCAATTATCCATTTGATTTCTCATTAATTTATTTTGGCCAAAAAATGATTGCTTTTCCACAAATTCATTAATCAACACTTTCGTCAATGTTTATGGTCTATACGGATTAGTAAAACACAGTAAAAAATGAATGATCACGCCAATTCCATGCGCACTAATGGCCCTTTGGAAAGGGCAAAAGTGATTTGTATTTGTGTGTTGTGCCATAAAGGAAATTGGCAATCAGGGTAAGCCGATGAGTCTGTCCACTCATTAGGTGACATTTGGCCACCAAATGATGGCCAAATCCTCAGAGCCCCTCGCCCTGTCCCCAGGGCCCCCGGGATTAGCTCGTCCTATGCCCTTTCTGAACATTTGGACACCTTCGTCATCATCCGAACCAATCCAAAGATGGATGGATCTTCCGAGGACCCGAGCAGATTGGATGGATGGGCAAGCATGCCACCATTTGGCAAGTCATAAGTTTTTCGCCATTGAGCAATAAATGTGCCAAGTACCTTCCACCCTCTGTGCTCTAATCCAAAATCTAATCCAGGTCCATTAGATAGGTCGTGATCCCTCCAGTGGAAACTGTACTACCGTCAACCTTTGGGAGAGTTGGGGGATTAAAAAGTTGGAAAAAGTGGAAAGGTCGTCCCCGGGGTCCATTTGGCCGGGTCCTTTTCCGGTTCTGGCAAAAATGAAAGTGGAGCTTATTAGCTGGATGTGAGGGGTCGGATGACTGGCGACTCCCGGGAATGCCAAAACGGGATGCGCAATCGGAAAGTGTGGCATTTGGAGGGATGGGGCAAGAAGGGATTTATGGGGAAGGGATGGAAGAAGGAAGGGGAAGCAGCAGGGATCAAGGAAAATGTCAAAATGGAAGAAAGGTCAGCAGAAGATGTGGAGAGGAGGAGGGACAGGAATGTTGACTCATTGGGCTGTTTTGCACAATTCGGAAGCTCCCGAGCCTCCGACTTGGGAAAAGGCCCCTGAAAGATCATATCAACAAAGTAAAACTGACAAAACACTGATAGATAAATTTAGACAAATACATTTTATCTCCCATATCCATCCAGTAATTATGCAAAAAGATCGGAATTTGTTTTCGCTTTCAAAACAATCTTTTTGACCGGGGATCATCCGCGTTTGGAAATTCCGAGCTCTTAAACTTAATATGTGAAGACCAATATGTGAGTAATAGAAAACTTCAAAATATTTAATATTAAAACTTCAAAAAAATAATGTTCCCATCCCTTCTTCCTCCATCCCCCCCTGATAATTTTTCATGAATTTAATTTTCACCAATACTTCAATGGATCAGAATAATGAAGGGACAAAGATCCCCCCATTCATACAGGGGTCGCAAGTTTTTTTTCTGAAAAAAAGCATCCGAGACCCTAAAAAAAGCATTTCGCTGGGGCAATTGCTCGAAAAAAAGCAAAATTTTCCAAAACATTGTAAATCTCTTTGTGACTAATGTAAATAAGAAATTTAAAGAAAAATGATGCCAATATGAATGAAATCTCGTTGCAAAAAGCAAATGATATCTATTCGCAGACCTTATTTTTTTGTCTTTTTTTGGAAAAATTATTTTACAGGGGGAGGGCGGCGGTCCCGATAGGGGCCGCCTGAGAAAATTTGAAAAATTGGTGCTTTTTTCTTAAGAAAATTGGTCATTTTTTGGTTTCAGCGCTGGAGAAAATTTTTAATATTTACAGTTAGATCTTTTTTCTGAAAAAAGGGTCAACTTTTAAGATATTATTTGGAGAAAATTCACTGTATGGGATACCGGTGGCCCCTATAGGGGCCGCCGGAGAAAATTTTGAATAAATTAATGCTTTTTTCTTAAGAAATTTGATCATTTTTATGGATTTTCAAGGGAATTTTGAGAAAAATTCGTTCAGACCCCCAAAATAAAGCAACTGCTTTAAAAAAAGCACTTTTTAATTTTCCAAGCATGGGACCCCCTAAAAAAGCCAAATGCTTAAAAAAAGCCGACTTGCGACCCCTGCATTCATATAGGTGGGAAGCAAAAATGTTCATGATGTGATTAAAATGGAGAAATAAACACCAGGACCAAGATGTTTGATGTTCGATACGGAAGAGGGTGGGGTGGGGGCATCCAATTTCAATGATCACCCCCCCCCCCCACCATCTGTGATAGAGGAACAAAAAAGGTTAATGGTCCTTGTGGGCCAATTAAATTAAATAATATCTGTGATATCATCCCCATTAACCAAGGGATGTTGGTAGTAATCCGTTTTGAAAAACAATGTGAAGCTTTTATGTAATAATTCAAAATGAAATCCAAGGGGTGCCGGGTCGTTTAAAAAAAGTATCATAATGAGCGTTTAATTTTGTTAGACCTGTTGGACCAAATGTATAAAAGGCAAAGTTGTGCAGAATTTAATGCTCTATCTGATGGTATAAAATTTTTCGAATTTCGAACAAAAATATCGAAAAAGTCAAAAATATCGAAAAATATGGTTTTTTCGACTTTTTTCAAAATTTTTGTATGAAATTCGAAATATTTTTTATACCATCAGATAGAGCATAAAATTCTGCACAACTTTGCCTTTTATACATTTGGTCTAACAGGTCTAACAAAAAAGTTTTTAGAGGACATATTGAGTTTTGATCCTTTTTTTAAACGCCAATTAAGATACTTTTTTTAAAACGACATAGCACCATCCAAGGCACATAGGAGGAATTCGTTTCAATAGACATTTAGGTATGTAATTCATACAAAGTGCCAAGTAGTATTGGCTCTATAAGGAATGAGGCTCTTTCCAGCAATGGCATTATGACGGAGGTATGTACGGTATCCAAAGTGCTGTCGGACTGGGTCGTTTCATTGCCGGTACGTTTCGTTGCCAAGGCTTGTAACTTTGTTCAAACCAAACCTAGAGAAATGGGTTTGGTCTCAAAAGATAGATCATTAATATAGCTACAAAACAAGTCTAAACCCATCCGGATTGACCCACTGCAAAAAAAAGATATGGCCAAAATATCGTTGTTTTTTCAAATTTTGGCCAAATTGACGGTATTTTGGCCATATCTTTTTTTTGCAGTGGGTCAATCCGGATGGGTTTAGACTTGTTTTGTAGCTATATTAATGCTCTATCTTTTGACACCAAACCATTTCACTAGGTTTGGTTTGAACAAAGTTACAAGCCTTGGCAATGAAACGACCCCCACCGAGTCCTGTCACCCGTGCCCTGTCCAGTTTGGCATTTTGTCGTCTTATTCTGTCACCATTGCCCCGCCATCTCGGCTTATTTTCTTCAAAATAAACCCGGCAGTACTTTGTACACTTTACACACCAAAATCCCCCTGAATTTGTCTGCTGCCCTTTCACTAACAAAAGTTCATGTTTATCCCTCTTCGCTTTTCGTCAGGATCCTTTTTATTTATTAGTTACATAAACTTCCGGGAAAGTGCGCGCTGTATTGAAGGTATATAGCATAGGGACAATATAATCAGCGCAAAAATCCTGTAGAAATCGAAATTTATTTTTGGCGCTATGATTTTATGACGCGAAAGCGGGGTCAGGTCAATAGAACCCAGTTCACTAGAACCCAGAAACTTCTCTTCATACAAAAACTTTTTTGTAGACAATGCTAGGCCAAAACTATAAAAAGTATAAATGTGTAGAAACTTAAGACCCCACTTATGGACTTATCGGTTTTTCGAATTTCCCTGAAAAATTTTGAGATTTTCAAAAAATTTCGATTTTTTGCATTTTTTCCGAAAATTTCAATCAATTTTTTCAAGGAAATTCGAAAAACCAAAAAGACCATAAGTGGGGTCTTAAAATTCTACACATTTATACTTTTTATAGTTTTGGCCTAGCAATGTCTACAAAAAAGTTTTTGTATGAAGAGAAGTTTCTGGGTTCTAGTGAACTGGGTTCTATTGAGGTGTAGCCCGCGAAAGCATTCTATGCTATGTTAATGTTCTTTGTTTCTTTTTCCTTCCAATTATCAACTTTTTCTGTGCTATTTTGCAAGAAGGAATTCGCATCAAAAGATAATAGGAAAGTCCATTTCTATCGAGAGAATAATTTAATTTTAAATATTTAAATACAGTATACTGTAAAAGATTTTGGTATTCTCTAACGGGGGAAGCCATGTCAGAGGCCATTTTACAGTCATAAAATTTTTTTATTCCGACCATTCTCTTCCCTCCTTTCACTTTTCCTCTGCTCCTTTTATTCATTTATTCATTCATTCATCATTTTTGAATTATCATGAGAATTGCAACGGTCAAATGTTTTTTCTACTTTTAATATCTAATATTCTTAGCAGGGGTGCCAAATTACCCTAGAATGGCATTTGCCATGTTTTTGAAAAGTTGCCATGTTTTTTGATTTTTGTTGATTTGAGAATTGAGAGCAAAAGTTTCTTAACAAAATCGTGCTAAAATTCAAAATTTTCTCCGGCAGCCCCTATCGGGACCGTCGACGCCACCCCTCAAGAAGATGAATTCGCTTAAAAATACAAACAAAAATGATCAATTTTCTTAAAAGGAGAGCCTAAATTTTCCTAAAATTTCTCCGGCGGCCCCTAACCGGCGGGTCGCCGCCGCCCCTTCAGAAAATGAAAAAGTGCAAGAAAATATGAACGGCAGTAATAAACTTTATATTTTAAATTTTTGATGTCTAAAAATTGCCATGTAAATGCCATGTTTTTCGAGATGTGAGTTAGCACCCCTGATTCTTAGTAGACCCTGGTGAAGATCAGACAAATAAAGAGGGATTTAGAATAAGTTAATGGCACACAAATTAGTATAAATTATAGAATGAAAATGAGCAAAAGGGCAAAACAATGGCGGATTGAAAAAATCGGACTCGGTCATTAGAGTCCCCACGTTAGAGTCCCCAGGCTAGAAAAATGGTTATAACTTTTCTTAGGCGTAACCTAGAAAAAAGTTCTTGGTGTCAGAAGATAGCCCTAAATGTCTGCTACAAATTTGCCAAAGAGATCTTCCGGATTGGCCAAGTAGAAAAAAAGTTATGGCCATATTTTTGGCCAAAATCACGAGTTTCTTGTTTAATTTGGGCACAATTTTTTCTACTTGGCCAATCCAGATGATCTCTTTGGCAAATTTGTAGCAGACATTTAGGGCTATCTTTTGACACCAAGAACTTTTTTCTAGGTTACGCCTAAGAAAAGTTATAACCATTTTTCTAGCCTGGGGACTCTAACGTGGGGACTCTAATACCCTCACCCTGAAAAAATAATACAGAAGAAGCCTCGAGAATCGATCAGATCCAACTGCATCCAGTGTTACTGATGTGGAAGTAACCGGAAGAATCGAGCGGATAGTGCAGAACCTGGAAATGCAAAAAAGGACGTAAGGGGAGTAAGAAGTTGAGAAANAAAAAAACTATTATTTAATCATTTAAATTTGGAATTCTGTCAAGGTTGCACTCTGAACCGCCGTCAATTCGGTTGTACCGATCAGAATTTCCAATATCCCAAATTAGTACCGTACCAATCCATCTTCATGTCCCGTCCCAATCCCAATATCGCCCTTACCAAATGCCGGTTGATGGAGTCATGCCCACGACGACGCTTCCCCATGGCGCAATGCAACCCGGGGAGGGAGGGCAGTTCGCAGCGGACAGGGCCCGGACAGTTGATCGGATGCTTTGATCGCCCGTAGAAGATCCTGAATCGGCAAGGGATTGTCGGACAAAGATGTTGGCTATTTGGATGCCTGTTATAGCAGTCGACGACCAGAGGGTAGTAGACCACTTTTATGGGCAACTTGGCAAAAAGGTCGGCCAACTCGGATGTGTTGCTCAGAAAATTGTGAAAATTTTGCTCCAAATCCACCGCCCTGGCCGGCTGAAGCATATCCGCCATTTGGTATTTGAACAGTTGGAAGGTCTGAAGAATATCTCTTTTTTTATAATTGGCACCGTCGGCATCATGGTGAACAAAGTACAAACCCGTTGAGTTCTGGGAAAGGCAGAAGAGCTGAAGTCAACCTGAAGCGTATACATTTTATGGATGTTTGATGCATTATTTTGAGGTCTAAACTAATTGTAAGGGATAGCCAATTTTTCAATGATTGGTGATTTGATTGTTTTTTTGTTCGTTACGATTTCGTCAAATCCCCGCCTATTCGGGTTCGGTTCAATTGGATGCCAGACCAATCGATGCTGACTACTGACAACAGAGGGGGTTGTAGCACCATCTTGTTACCAGAATCCGACTATCATCTGTTCGATACTCGGTACAAATTGGTATCGAATTGGTCTGCCATCAAAATTGTCCCACCCCTCCCTTCTCACCATGCTCCAATTGCGAAAGTGCAGCATGAAGTTCTGGTTTGTCGGCACCGTGTGCATCCGCCCCCGTTCGATGATGCCGGGCCAGTGCAGCCACACACTCTGCACATGCGTGGGCCTGACCACGTACTTGGGGTCCTCCCACTCGGAAGCCACCCGTGCCTCATTCAGCAATGCGGCCAGCGAGAATTCGCCAGGTTCACTGCCTGAAATTGACAAGAAATGGACATCATTGATCAGAAACCTTGTCAAAAAAGGAGATGGTCAGTCAGAAAATATAAAATGGATCAGATTGGGTTGGTAGTGGGTCAAAAAAGCCGAAAATCAGACAGAAAAGGCCAGAAGACCGTTATGCCACCCCCTTACTTGTCACCAGTTCCGTGTTGTATCGGTTGTATGAGAAGCCGGCAGCTGAGGGCATTTTGGCTGTGAGCCAACGAAATTCCTCCAGGTAGGTGGAGCCCAGTTTTGGGATCAAAACATCGTCCAGGTCGGACACAATCAGGAATTCGGCGGCATCCAAAAAATAATCGCAGATTTTTGGCAAAAATTGGGAAGGGCCAAACTTTGTAGAAGAGCAGACAGTCCGTGTGTGCAGTGGCCTGGTTCCTTTGGGGTCAAAGTTTTGGTCATTTTTATCAACAAAATGCCAACCTCCACTCCAGCTCGGTATTTGGGTCGTAGTCCAGACCATCCGAACCATCCGGGTTCACGATCTCCAACCCCATCCAGGTTTCCAGCCGGACAACCTTAGCCTTTTCATAGGCCTAATTTGATTTTGGCAGGTTTAAATTTTCCAGAAATTATTTTTACCTTCATAAAATCCAGAATTTCAACGAGCATACTTTGGATGTAGTAAATTTGGAGGGAGACACCCAATTGGCGATAAATTTCCAACTGCAAGGAAGGAATATTTGAGGGTTAGGACGAGAAGGATGATCAATGATCATTGATCACCGTTGGGATGATCAGTTGCCACCGCTCATTGAAGAACAGTGGGCTGAAGCAGGACACAACCGAGAATTTCTCGTCCGAAACTGGACGATAGGGGACGGACACGGAGCGGGACATCACTTGGGTATCAGACAGCTGGAAGTCCGATGGACGACTGACAGTGGGACAGATGGCCAAGTAGACGGACCTTTGTGGAAGGATCGGTGTAGAAGAGGCAGATCAGGCTCAGGATAGAGAAGGAAGGATAGGGTGAATGGGTAAAAGGCAAAGGATCTCATGATCAGGTAGGAAACAAAGGATTAAGGTAGTAAAGCAGATCTAGATCAGAGTAGAATATGATCAATCAGAGTGAATGTGTTAAAGGCCAAAGATGTACAGGGTAATAAAGAAACAAGGATCAAGATAGTAATGAGAACAGGATCAGAGTGGACAAGTAAATCATGGTCATTCCAACGAAGTAAGTTCGGTTCAAGGTTAGAAAAAGGAGATTGGGACATTGAGAAAGATCAAAGACATGGCGTAGAACGAAGGAGATCGGGTAACTGGAAAAGGAAGATTGAGGTTCAGGATCTGGATAGTGAAGGATGGGTAGAGTGGGGTAAACTCAACAAAATGGTGAATTAACAGACCATCCGCAAATCAGAGGAGAAGTGACCGCGTAGCGAACTCTGGCAAGTGCGGCGAGTGAATGAGAGCCATTGGTGGAACGGCACACGAGGGGTCGAGGAGGCCAAAAACGGCGCTGGGCATTGAAAAGGATGACCATTGTGTGAGGAGCAAAGCTAAATGGGGAGAGAGAGGTCGAGAATCCGGAGAGTCAGAGGTCGAGAGTGACCTGGCCGAGAGGGAATAGTAGTTGGTGGAGATGATGGCCATGTGCTGAGTATTCCAGGGCATGTTGAAGGTGATGCAGAGCAGGAACAGCAGAGTCAGCAGGACAGTCCGCCAGATCGAAGTGATCAGACGGCGATTCCTTTCGGGGAAGCAAAAAGCATTGGAGAGATCATTTTGATTTGAGGATCACTTCGGTGTCTTGGCCTTCTCCATCGTCATGGACCAAAGGGCAATTAAAACGCGCAAAAATGCGGACAGCAGGCGCACATTGGTCCTCAACCGCCAAAGCAATCTGATGGATTCAAAATCGTAGTAATATGCATATATAGGTATTACGCAACTAATAAGGAATTAATGTTGCTTGTTCTGTTTTATAAGAGAAATATTTTGATCAATACCATAAAGTAAACTTTAAAGGCATAAAATTAAAACCCTTTAGGGATTCGAACCATCGCCATGCTATTCATATACACCCCTCCCCTCCAAATTGGCCTGCTGATCATTGCAATCCTTGATAAGTCTAATACAAGTAATTCTGTAAGGTAATTCTGCAAGCTTATCAGAAATTATTACTGATCTATTTGGTTCTGACCAAAAATCAAAGGAGGAGGTGGGGAAAATGGATTTTTGGTGGGGAAGGGGGCGAACCTAGATACCTATTTTAGGTAGGCGATGAATCCAGCTTTTCCGATCCCGCTCCGCAAAAAACACACGGAGTTATCGGATTATTCAAGACCCAGATCCCGATGGGTCGATGAAATCCATCACCACACCTTTGATGGTCACCGCTCCACAAAAAGCTCCACAGGCGAAGCAGACGAACGGCGCAGAAGAGGAAGACCCGTCGGACAAACCGGAGCAAGGGCATTGAGGAAGGAGGAGGAGGAGGAGGCACCCGGACCCGGATCCAGACAGATCAGAGAGACAGTCAGGCCAT
>LDKF01000541.1:0-29153 GCA_001026735.1 Rotylenchulus reniformis
CTAAAAAGACCACCACATTTAACAAATGGCCTCCACTTTTTAAACATGGCCGCCACATTTTAAAAATGGCCGCCACTTTTTAAACATGGCCGCCACATTTTAAAAATGGCCGCCACTTTCTAAAAAGACCACCACATTTAACAAATGGCCTCCACTTTTTAAACATGGCCGCCATTTAAAAAAAAATTATCTAAAAAAAATTAAACTGAGCTCTATTAACTAAGCAATATTATTATTTTTAAACAAAGCAATAATGTTATATCCTTTACTCAACGATGGCCATCAGAATACAACATCTTCGCAATTCTATAGACAGAACGTAAGATACAATCAATAAATTACTTATTTTACTTTTCATTTTTATATTTTTAGCCTCTTCAGTACATCTATGCGCCTATGCTGGTGAACACAATCTAATCAAAATTTTCCATATATAAATCTCCAGTAGTAGGGTCATGCCCGATTTTGTAATTGTTAGCCAAAAACTTAGAATTTTAAGCCAAAAATTCATGTAAATTAGAAAATCGGGCATGGCTCTACTACTGGAGTTTGTTATAAGAAAAATTTAAGTTCATTGTGCTCATCAGTATAGGCGCACAGATGTAATGAAGAGACTAAAAATATAAAAATGAAGTGTAAAATAAGTAATTATCTTAAGTTCTTCTGGCGAACAGCCCATGGTCTGTAGAAGGTGATTAAATCTTTAAAAACTGAGATTTTAGGGTGCAAAATGGGGTAATCCTGAATTTTTTTAAAAAAACTGAACTTTTCGTCACAAAAAACATATTCCTGAAATTTAATGATTTATTGTTTTTACCTAAATAGCGAACGTGCTACAGTACCAATGAGCGCTCATTTTCCTTTTTCATAAGTACTCTTTTTCAACACTTTTCCGATTTTCTTAAGGAGGCCTATTTTCTTAAGGAAAAAGGTCTAATTTTCAAAATTTTTGCGGCTGCCCCTATCGGGACCGCTGCCAAGTCCCCACAATGAAATTCCTGGATTTTTGAAAAAATCTTAAATTGAAAAATAAATTAAATCAAAAAATGAATTAAGTCAAAAATTGTATTGAACAAGTGCCAATATATTTTGGAAAAGTTAACCATTTTTCACCGCCAAATTTTATGTGTCGGCCATTTTCTTTTTGAACATCATTTTCTTTGAAAACATTTCATGTATCGGCCATTTTCTTTTTAAATATAAAATTAAAATAGCCGACAGTTTATGTGTCGCCCATTTTCTTTTTAACATTTTATGAGTCCGCCATTTTCTTTTTAAATATACAATGAAAATGGCCGACATTTTTGTGTGTCGGCCATTTTCTTTTTAAGAAATGCCATTTTCTTTTTAAGAAAATGGCCGACATTTTATGTATCGGCCATTTTTTAATATGATACAATAAAAGCGCTCAGGGCCCCCACCCCGAATTCCGAATTTGTTTAAAAACTATTTTAGTTTTCAAATATATATTTTTAAAACTTTATATATATTATTTTTCCGCCTAAAATAAACTTTTTATGCTTAGAAAATAGATATAGATTTATTTTTGGCTGATATTCGAAAAAAGCGCTCTGAGCGCCCCCCCCCCCACCCCGAAATTCGAAAATGTTTAAAAACTAATTTCTACTTTCAAAAAAAGCTTTAAAACTATATTTTAGGCCGAAAAACAACATTTTTAAAGTTTTAAAACTATTTTTGCAAGTAAAAATTAGTTTTTAAACAAATTCGAAATTCGGGGTGGGGGGGCGCTCTGAGCGGTTTTCCGAATATCGATCAAAATTAAATTTATATCGATTTTCTAAGCATAAAAAGCTTATTTTAGGCCTAAAAACAACATTTTTAAAGTTTTAAAACTATTTTTGGAAGTAAAAATTAGTTTTTAAACATTTTCGATTTTCGGGGTGGGGGGGGGCGCTTTTTCGAATAACGGGCAAAAAAAAGTTAGATGTTTTTTATTTGCTTTATAATGTTATTTTAGGCTTAAAAAATATATTTAAAGTTTTTAAACCATATTTATAGGTTTAAATATTTTTTTAAAGAAAACTCTAAATTCGGGGTTAGGGGCGCTCAGAGCGCTTCCCCACCCCCCACCCCTCCACCCCGTACTTCAAAAATGTTTCAAAAAAAATTTAATTTTAAAAAATAGTTTTTTAAACCTTTAGTTTTAGCCCTAAAATTCCCTTTAGCCAAGCACGGAGTTGAGGAAGAAGTAAGACGCAGCAGTTTGTTCTAAAATTTACTTTTTTTTTAGGTGCTATGCCCGTTCAACTATTTGCTGATGAATACATTCACAAAAAATTTTTTAAAAATATTTATACAGAAGAGGGGTCATGCCCAAATTTTTATTTTTTGGTAATACAGTTACAAATTTTTTGTGCGTGACCCCTCTTCTGTATAATTATTTACAAAAAAAATTTTTCGTGAATGTATTCATCAGCAAATAGTTGAACGGGCATAGCATCTAAAAATAAAAATAAATTTTAGAACTAACTGCTGCGTCTTATTTTTCATTTGTGGCTTAAACTGTAAATATTCTAAATAATTGGTTAAGAAATTGGTTATTTGGTTAAGTAATTTGGTCTATTTTAGAAGGAATTTAATGATAACGAAACGGCCAATAGTGACCGTCGGGAAAAATCGGGGGCCGTCGGGAAAAATTTCGGCACCTGTTCGGTTTACGTCCCACATTTTCACAAATAATTTCTTGGAAAAATTGACAAATTTTCTTGTATTTAGGGGTTTACAGGGATGTAGAATCCGATTCTTTCGTCAGAATTGAGTTCTAATCACATTTGATATGAATTTCGCGTGTGATCAGTGATCACGCGTCATAAATTTCAAAATATACATGGGCGTTAAATATGTATGTGTGTCCATCTTTCACTTTCCCAAAATAATCAGGAGAGCTATCGAGCAACTGGGAACTTGGTCTAAAATTTAATTTAGAGGTTAATGAATTTATTTGGACCTCATTATATGCCTCTTAGAAACTTTATTTCTACTTATTTTTCCACTTTGGGTCACTTCATGTCTTTTGAATTTTGGCGTGACGTGAACTCACGTGAAACTCGTGTTAAAAGATAGCTCAATTCTGACGGTAGAATCGGTTTCTAGATCCCTGAAAACCCCTAAATACAAGAAACACTATTTTTCCTGAGAAAGTATTTTTTAAGTTTTTTGTAAGGCATAAACCAAACAAGTACCATTTTATTATATTGAGTAGAGGCCACGGTCCCGATAGGGGTCGCCGGAGAAAATTTCGAAAATTTTAGCAAATTTCGAAAAAATTCCGAAAATTTTTCGAAAATTGTACCTGATCGTATCATAAAACAGTTACGGTACTTTTTTTACTCTGTGTCTCAACTTTGAGCCCAAAATTTTAGAAAAAAATTTTTCATTTTGTATTCGAGAAAAGACGTCTTTAGAATAATTTCTGACGCTGCAAACGATTCTGACGTCCATTTTGATGTAATACGTCATTTGACGTCATTTTTTGACGATGATTGAGAATTTATTTTTCCTTTTTTGATATCAACGTCAATAAGTGACATCAGAAGAGGCATTAAGTCAAAATGGACGTCAGAATTGGATTCAGCGTCAAAAATTACTCAAAGTAACTCATTTTTCAAAAAAATGAAAAAATTTCCAAAAATTTTCTTGGGGCGGGCAATTTGAGACACAAAGTAAAAAGTGCCAAAGTTACCTTTTTGTATTCACGAGAGCATAACTTTTCCTCCTCCTCTCTTTTTCCTTACCCTCACTCCGCCTACGATGGGCTCTAATTTTCATTACGAAAGGGATGAAAAAAATTTCCTCTTAAAAATTCACCTCTTAAAATGAGCAAAATTTCTTCAGAAATTGGTACAAAATTTCAATTTTTCTCCGATTCGGACCCTCTTTAATTTAGCCAATTTTTTAAAAGCTTTAATTTTTTGATTTTTTAGCACTACGATTTAATTCTAGACTGCAATTTTTAGCTGTTTCAGCTGAAAAAATTCCTGAAAAGACAAATTATAATTAATTTTTTTAAATTTTTATTAAGATCATTTTATGCCTTTGGAAGATCCACCAGCAGCAAAGGATTTTTTTTTTCTTTGTTTTACTTTTTATTTTAGGCGAATGTTGGCTACGTGGCATTTTTTGAAGCAATTATACAACTTATTTAATTCGCCTTTACCGTGAAAAGGTGGGCTGTCTTAAAAACAATAAAAGCCAACTAACCAAAAAATGGCACTAAAAATTAAACTTTAGGGAAACAATTTTTAGAAAACTTATAAAACAAGCCCATTTTTCTGAAGAATTTTTACTCATTTTAAGAGAGTTCGCACCGGAGAAAAATTGAAAAATTGGGCTCATTTTCTGAAGAATTTTTACTTATTTTAAGAGAGTTCGCACCGGAGAAAAAATTGAAAAATTGGGCCCATTTTCTAAAGAAATTTAACTCATTTTAATTGAAAAATTGAAAATTTGGGCCTATTTTCTGAAGAAATTTTGTCCATTTTAAGAGAATTCGCACCGAAGAAAAAATTGAAAAATTGGGCCTATTTTCTGAAGAAATTTTACTCATTTCAAGAAAGCTCGCACCATTACAGCACAGATTGGGTTATAATTCGGTTAAAATCAAATCTAGAGAAACAATCTGGGTTGTTTTGTTAAACGGGTCTTACCTGTTCAGCAAAATGGCCCAGTTCTTTGTATAATTTTTATTAACCAAAAATATTTTCTCTGGGGAAAATTTACATTTTTCCTTCCAAAAATTATAGAAATTCCATTTAGTGACTGGATTGATTTGTTTAACGGGTCTTACCTGTTCAGCAAAATGGTCCAGTTCTTTGTATTATTTTTATTAACCAGAAATAATTTCTCTGGGGAAAATTTACATTTTTAACTTCTAAAAAATATAGAAATACCATGTAGTGAATGGGTTGTTTTGTTAAACGGGTCTTACCTGTTCAGCAAAACGGCCCATGTTCTATTATAATTTCTATTAACCTGAAATATTTTCACTGGGGAAAATTTACATTTTTTACTTCTAAAAAATATAGAGATCCCGTTTAGGGACTGGGTTGTTTTGTTAAACGGGTCTTACCTGTTTAGCAAAATGGCCCAGTTCTCTTATAATTTTTATTAACAAGGTTTATTTCTCGGGGGATATATTTACATTTTTTTCTTCTAAAAATTTTAGAAATCCTACATAGGGACTGGGTTGTTTTATTAACTCACTATTCAGCAAAATGGAGGGGGAACAGAACAGAGGAGTGGGGGAGCAGTCGGGAAAAATTGTAATGTTCCGATTTTTTGTGTAGAATCTAATAAATGTAAGGTATAAGTTTGTAGCCTAAATATGATTATCTATGCGCATCATCTTTTCAATGGCTGTATAAAGATCTAAAGTAAATCTACCATCTTTGTTTGGCTCTGACATAAAATGATAAAGAATTTAGCTTTCCAACTGGTATCAAACAGCCTATTTGATTAAGCTCTTGCATAAAGTTGCCTTAGTTATAGTTTTTAAGGAGTAATAAATTTTGTGAACTGATCTTGGGATAGGTAGGATGGAGTGAGGTGGGAGAGTTTAAAACATTAACATTTCATGGTAATAGAACAAAAACAAAACACGGCTAATCTCTTTGTCTCTTTATGTCTTCCAAGGTTGCTCTCATATCGTCCTCAGCCCCCCGCTTAATTGCTAAATAATGGTACATTTCGTAAACCGCTCTACGAAGTTCGTAGTCAGCAGCTTTGTGGCGAGCCTAGCATAGTTAGTAGCAGTTTCAATAAATTAGCAAAGCATGTGAGTTCAACCTCAATTTTCCCAACTTTATTAAGCGCCGACATCAAAAGAAGCGGGCTCTTGTGCTCCAGGCAAGTGTTCTTTGCACGAATCACTGCACCAGCGGAAGAAGATTGGGAGGAAGAAGAAGCTGGCAAGGAATATGTTCAGAAAAGGTATGCCTTAAAGCCTTAAACCCTTGTTGCTGGTGCTCATTATCGTCCACTGGGACTGTCGCGGGGGATTCCACTATATTAGAAATTACAAAAAAACTCAAAAAATTAAAAAGACCAGAAACGGCAGCAAGGTCCTCTGTAAAAGGGAAGATATCAGCTAACCAAATCTTTATAATTACCAAGAGGCAAAATCGGCGGTGGTGTTGGTGAAGGAGGACGCTGGGTCGGGGCCACCCATTCCATAGAATGGATAGATGCGGTCAAAGCAAAACCCATGATATGGTGGGTATCACTGAGAGGAAATGTTATCACTGTCAAGGCAAGCAAAGATTTACAAAAGGATTTTTAAAGCTGCCTACGATGAACCCTTTATAAAGTCCATTCCTCGCAACCCCCTTATTTGTCGTCCAACGGGTTATCGATCTGAGTGGTTTCATGAAATTGGAGTAGATCTTCAAGTACCTTGTGGATTTTCCAAATTGTGTGAAATAGTTGGAAAGAGCATTTCTCAATTCAGCTTCCATGGCGCCTCTCGTTGGCATTTTACTTATTTTCAATAATCAAAGATCCTCCATAGTGAATATTTTTTAGATAGAGAAGCAAATTATTCAAACACAATTGCAGTAATTAAAAAGCTATTAATACTAACTGTAAAAGAGTTTTGGGGTTTGTGCCTCTATCGCATCAGAAATAAAACGCGACGTCTAAATGACATTTGACCCCAGGTCATTCTGCTTTGGTAACTGGTTTAGATAAAATCGATTGATAAGCTCTTGTAGGGATTCACAAGGGAAAAGTGGCGGGAAAAGTGGCCCCAGCCTGCTGCCGGCCGAAAAGGTAACCTTATTAAGTTCATTACTATTCACAGTGTGTAGTGTCTATGGCACCATTTAAGTCTCATTGTGTTTACTAATGGCTTAAATCGGTCTCCTATCATCTCATACATGTTCACTTGCAATGCTCTTTCATCTCAACCTTATTCATTTGCTCTCTACAATTGTTTTTTACTAACTTCTTAGTCTTTTGCACGTACCTTTATAAGTCATCATTCAGCCTTAGCCCACGCCACACGCCGGCATACTGTTTCACATCAAGATCCTAATGTTAAAAATCTAAATAATGCTAACCTTTTACGGGCCACTTCCCCTTGTAAACTCCTATAAGAGCTTATCAAATAAATTTTATCTAAACCAGTAACCAAAAGAGTATGACCTCGGTTCATATGTTATTCACACGGCGCTTTACTTCTGATGCGACAGAGCCACAAACCCCAAAACTCTTTTTAGTTTATTTCATAGCTTTTTAATTACTGCTATTGTGCTTGAATAATTTGCTTCTCTAGCTTAAAATATTCACTATGGAGGACCTTTGGTTATTAAAAATAAGTAAAATGCCAACGAGAGGCGCCATGGAAGCTGAATGGAGATATGCTCTCTCCAACTATTTCACACAATTTGGAGAAATCCACAAGGTACTTGAAGATCTATTCCATTTCATGAAACCACTCAGATCGATATCCCGCTGGATGACAAAGGGAGGGGTTTGCGAGGAATGGCCTTTTTAAAGGTTTCATCGGAGGCAGCATTAAAAATCCTTGGGTAAATCTTTGCTTGCCTTGACAGTGATAACATTCCCTCTCAGTGATACCCACCATATCATGGGTTTTGCTTTGACCGCATCTATCCATTCTATGGAATGGGTGGCCCCGACCCAACGTCCTCCTTCACCAACACCACCGCCGATTTTGCCTCTTGGTAATTATAAAGATTTGGTTAGCTGGTATCTTCCCTTTTACAGAGAACCTTGCTGCCGTTTCTGGTCTTTTTAATTTTTTGAGTTTTTTGTAATTTCTAATATAGCGGAATCCCCCGCGACAGTCCCAGTGGACGATAATGAAGCACCAGCAACAACGGGTTTAAGGCTTTAAGTCATACCTTTTCTGTACATATTCCTTGCCAGCTTCTTCTTCCTCCCACTCTTCTTCCACTGGTGCACTGATTCGTGCAAAGAACACTTGCCTGGAGCACAAGAGCCCGCTTCTTTTGATGTCGGCGCTTAATAAAGTTGGGAAAATTGAGGTTGAACTCACATGCTTTGCTAATTTCTTGAAACTGCTACTAACTATGCTAGGCTCGCCACAAAGCTGCTGACCGTGAACTTCGTAGAGCAGTCTACGAAGTACATCATTATTCCACAATGAAGCGGGGAGCCGAAGACGACATGAGAGCAACCTTGGAAGAGATAAAGAAACAAAGAGATTAGCCGTGTTTTGTTTTTGTTTCATTCCCATAAAATGTTAATTTTTTAAACTCTCCCACCTCACTCCATCTTTCCCTACCTATCCCAACTTCAGCTCCCAAAATTTATAGTTCCTTAAAAACTACTACTTAGGCAAATTTTACGAGAACTAAATCGAATAGGCTGCATGACCCCTGTTGCAAAATAGCTGAATCCTTTATCATTTTATGTCAAACCTAAACAAAGTAAGTAGAATTACATTTCAGCATTAGATCTTTATACAGCCAATGAAATGATGATAAGCATAGATAATCATTTTTAGAATTACAAACTTAAACCTTACATTTACTAGATACTACACAAAAAAATCGGCCCACTACAATTTCCCCGACTACTCCCCCGACTCCTCTATTCTGCTCTCCCCTCCCTTTCATTCTTTCCTTTCTCGTCTCATTTCCTCTTCTCACTCCTCCCTTTTCTACTCTTTTCTCTTTCCGTCTAATTTGGCAAATTACCATCGATGAATTAATCAATCATATACAAATTCCCAACCACATTTACATCAATTAATTTTAGTAATTCCGCTAACGACAGTTTCCGGAAACACTTCGGAACTACTCGACCGCCCGAATAATTTAAGACCTAATTTCGGAACATATTTAGCGGCCAAAGTCATGGATTTTCAAAAAATTAAAAAATCAGAACTATTTTAACCGAGTACAAAGGTTTAGAGGATTGGAAATTGTTTTGAATTTTTTTTTGCTTTGTTAATTGCATCCTGGGGTTGAATTAAAAAATAATTACATTAATTAATTAATTATTGCATTTAAAAAGAAGCTGGGGTCAAATAATGCCGCAATCAGCCATAATTGGTAACTTGATTGTTTTTCTTTCTTGCTTTTACATATTTATAACTTTAGTTATGCGAATTTTAATGGGTATCGAAGACAACTTAATTGCCTTAATGAAATAATGGTAATAGAATATAGTAAGTTATGATGCGTAATTGAGGCTAAATTTAGTTCGTTTCAAAATAAACAACTGTTCAAAGATCCAAAAGAAAAACGCATCTTCTCAGGTACACTAAAAGATTGAATAGAGGGTGGATCAAGAAGTGTGTTACTTTTTAATTAGTGATACTTGACTTGACTTTATATTTTCCCTCAGATCCCATGATACTAATTGAAGATTGCAATAATTACTAAAGCAAAAGGATTACTTCCGATGGTGACGACGCGTTTGAGTTTTGATATGATTTCATTTGCTTAAGAACAAAGCTGATAACAATGCAACTTTTCTGGTGCTCCAATGATAATAATGTTTCACTCATTCTGTGCCCTGGTTGGTTCTGGTTTTATGGCTAAAATAGCTTGATAGTAATTATTTTAGTGCCCTTTAAACATCTTGCTTCCATTTAAATGGCTGAATTGCCTTCAAGTATGCTCTTGTAATTCTACAGTACATTTGCCAGGCTATGCATGCTAATATATAGTTTAAATATTGCTATTCATTTATCTATTAATTCCGTTTCATTCACAGAATAACCTTCAATTATGCCCGTGTGATACTGCAGTGCCTTTCAGGCTATATTTTTAAGATAATAGTTAAAATATTGCCATTTATTTAGCTATAACTTCCTTTTTATTTACAGAAGCACTTTCAACTATGCTCGTGTGATTCTACAGTACATTTGCCAGCCATATATGCTAAGATATAGTTTAAATATTGCTATTCAATTATCTATTAATTCCGTTTCATTCACAGAATTGCCTTCAATTATGCCCGTGTGATACTGCAGTTCCTTACAGGCTATATTTTTAAGATAATAGTTAAAATATTGGCCATTTATTTAGCTATAACTTCCTTTTTATTTACAGAAGCACCTTCAGCTATGCTCATGTGATTCTACAGTGCATTTGCCAGACTATATTTGCTAAGATAAGAGTTCGAATATTGCCATTTATGTAGCTAAATTTTTACTATATCTTCCTTTTTATTTACAGAAATACTTCAACTATGCTCGAGTGATTCTACAGTAGATTTGCCCGGCTATATTTGCTAAGTTAATATTTAAAATATTACCAATTATTTAAGTATTAATTTCATTTTTTACAGCATTGCTTCTTACTAAGGCCGCTTAATAGTCCTGCCCCTACATAAGATACGCATTTTTACACATGTCGCCTGTAAGTTAATCCTTTTAGAAAATGTTCTCGACTCTACTGGATGCTATGACTTCATCTCACGCCCATTGTCTTCTTTATATTATTCCACACTGACTGACTCACCGGCTGACACAACTCACGAATTGAATGGTTATCGGAGGTAAATTTATACCATTTACTGATATATTAGTAATAGTATTTTGTAATTTAAGATGCTTGATTGAGCCTAAATTTAACTAATTTTACTTAGGCTATTAATCAAAACCCACGCTGACAATCACGATATTCTCAACTTACACAAGGAACATTTAATCATGAGCAGACTAAGAAGTGTGTTACTTTCTATTTAGTGATTCTTGGTTTATATTCTATTCAGTTACCATGATATCAATTGAAGACTGCAAGATATAAAAGAAGTATTACTTTCGATAACTGCGATGCGTTTTAGTTCTAATATGAAAATCCATTTGCTTAAGGACAAGGCCGATAATAATACAGCTTTTGCTACTCCTATTAGGTATTAATTTATACACTATTTTTTCATTTTCTATTTTTTGAGAAAATGATCTACCTTATAACATTTAAGGTATGACTTTTGGTAATAGCAATTTTCAATTCTTAACCATCGATTTTTAAAGGATGTTAATCAGCTTGCCCTGGTTGTTTCTTTGGATTTGATGGTTAAATTAGTTCGATAGTAATTTTATTATTACCCTTTACTTAACTGTTACTTTCATTTTAATTACAAAATTGCAGTTGACTACGTTCTGGTGATTCTACACAACACTTGTCAGACTCCATATGCTAAGATAACAGTTAAATTTTGCCATTCGTTTATCTATTAATTCTTCATTTACAGAATTGCCTTCAATTATATACGAGCCATACAGCAACGCCTTTTCCAGGCTACAGAAGATAATCATTTTTTCTAATATCGACTGTAAATTTATTTTTTAGAAAATGCTCTAAGCAATTTGATATCAACTAGGACTACATTGCATCTGTTAAGATAATTGCTAAAATATTGGCATCTATTCATCTATTAAATCATTTTTTGCAGAATTGTCTATGCTATGGCGGTGTGGTGCTGCGGCGCCTTTCTAGCCCACATAAGATAATAATTTTTACACATATTATCTGTAAATTTATTTTTTTAGAAAATGCTCTCGGCTCTCTGACAACTATTACGGCTACAGTACATTAACCAGGCTACAGCCAATAAGATAATAGTTAAAATGTTGACATCTATTCACCTATTAATTCATTTTTTGCAGAATTGTCTCTAGCTCTGCCGGCGTGATAGCGCCTTTCTAGCCCATATAAGATAAGAATCTTTGCACATATCGTCTGTATATTTACTTCTTAGGAAATGCTCTCGGCTCAAAATGCTGTGCCTTCATCTCGCAACCATTATCTTCATTTATATTCCCATTATTTTTAGTCAAAAATCAACCATCCTACACAAAAAACACCAAACCAAAACCATAGAAATTACTTCCACATAAAATTCCGTCAAAATTTTTTCTCGTTTCATTTCACAGGACCTGCAACAATCCTAATTTCCCTACATCTCACCCTTTGATTTTATCTAAGTTTATAAGCGGCCATTTTCATGAAATCCTGCTTCCCTCAGCTGCTTAGTTTACCCCAAAAACACTGAAATAAATAGCATTTTGCTTTTAATATTAAGCGGCTTACAATTTTTAAATTTAATCATATATGTGTAGCAGCATAAATTATGCATTCTTTATTTTTAACTACAGCTCAAAATAGAATTAATCCATTAATCAAAAGCGTTACTTCGTCAATATTTAAAATGACAACTGTACTTCGCATTCAGGATACTGAAAACCCGGTATAAATCTAACTACATTTTTGAATTGCATCTTGTAAATTCAGTTTTCATTTGGAACGAGCTGCGATTATTCAGCTGATTTTAAGTGCAATAAGGTAGAAAGTGGTCAATATTTTTTCAACTCATTATATGTAGCGTGATTTGACACCGGAACGCCACTTCAAGACATCGTCGGTTGTTCTGCCACCCGACTTCAACATGTCTATTTTTTTGAAAAAGATCCCGGTAGAATAATTCGTTCCGTTATTTAACTTTTTCTATATCATCCTCACACACATAAGGGAATGGATTGGGGAGTCGTCATTGCTGAACGCAACAAATGGCTCTATCAGATCTCTGGTGGCAGCAAATATGCGCTTGGCAAACTGCGACGACTCATTGGAACGCTGGAAACTGAAAAGATGCGCGCAGAGCGGCGCATCCGGGAAAGTCGTGGCATTGGGCTCGGCAAGTGGGACGCAGAACCCAACCCAGCCTGGGGAAACGAAGAGCCGTTGCCTATCCCACACACGCCACGTGGCCAGGCGCCGTCAATTTTGCCGAAACATGCAAATAACCACCACAAAAATAAGTCTTTCAATAACAAGAAGGTCGTTTCGATCATCATTTACACAGAGCCGTGCATCTATGTAATTTAGAGCTCGAAACAGCCGGAACTGCAAACAGACTTTGGATACATCCCAGAGCGGATCCCAATGGCGCCCAAATTGGCTGATTTTGCGCAATCCACCAAAGAGAAGAACACAAAAAAGGCAATCTTGCCACTGTTGAAGCCCAAAACAGCGTCGAAGCTCATTGGAGGCACCACTGAAGTCGAAGTCGCTCCTGAAGCTCTGCAGGAGATTAATGAGCTGCCAAAAGTTTCGTTCGCGAATGTCGTTGAAGCCACCAATCATCTGTCAATGCGATCGAGACCAAAAATCAACATGCCACCTTCGCACTCCATTGGTTCCGGCAACACTACGCCACTGATCCGGACATTGTTCGACTGCATCAATTTCACTGCCCAGTCTCAAGTCAAAAAGAAGCCCACCACAGATTCTACAAAGATTACCACTACATCGGACATTATGCAAGCCGGGCAGTTCCAGGTTTTTGAGTTTCGCGAATTGGCAGCACATCAAGAAGTCCAAGAAGAAGTCAAAAATGAAGAAACCAAGAAGAAGAGTTCCTACAAGAAGATCTATTGGAACTCTTCCTTCCGACCACAAGCAGTTGGAGACAAGAAGGTGGTCAAAGCACCGACCATGTGCAAAAAAAATGCTAAGAAGGAAGTGGTTAAGAGAACGCTAATGCAGCCAAATGGTAGATATTTAACAGTTAAATTATATTGATCTTGAAACCATGCACTTTCGTTAAAGCCAACCTTGCAACTCGAAGCAAAGACGACGAATACGGCAATCAGTCTTCACCAAAGTGCCATTTTGACTTGCTGCCTGAAGTGTGTGTACAGCCATCTTCTGGTGGCATCATTCAACATACTACCCAAAGCAGATGCTATTCCGCTCAAGACGTTCGACGAAAGAACCGTGTGCCTAAGTCAGTGAAGGCGCTTTCTAAAGGAACAAAGTCGCGTCTCGACAGATTTGTTGAAATGTCGGACATTTTCGCACACCCCATAAAGGTAAAAAATGCACATCACAATTGATCCATAGCGCATTATAAAGGGGCGAATCTGGGAGGTTGACTGCGTGCGAGCTGACGCATTCATCAGAGATCTATATGCGGAAGATCGCACTCCACGCTCCATGGAAGTCACTTCCCGACGTTTGCTGTCTTTGATGCAGGAATTATTTGAATACAATTGCAACACAATTTCGGATCTGACTGCGCCTCCCAAGGAAATGACGATCGCAAATTCCTCCGACAAGACTGATCAACCACAAACTACAGTAAAATATAAACAAAATTCTGATTAGGAAGTGCCCAATTTTAACAGATCATGCACGTATTGAACCATAATTATGAGGTGCCTGACCCAGAAATTGATCAACTTCAATTTGCCTTGGTTGCCGACAAACATTACGAAACACTGGCTGTTTTACCGCCATTGAACTTTTCGCACCACAATTATGCAGTGCGTGAAACTGTTCTTGATCCAGTGAAAATTGCCCTAATTATAAACCATTGCCGCGAGATGCTGATTGAAGCAGAATGTAAACATATTGGTAAAAAACATATCATACTGGTACTTCTTTTTAGCGGAGCCGACTGAACCATTCTCTAATTATATTGGATTGATTTGTAAAGCTGAAAAGCAGTCGAAAATTCTGGTAACTCTTGAGCCCAATGTTTCACCACCAAGCCAGACTAATGCGTATATGAATATGACTGGTGGCAGCGACACCACTGGAGAAAATAGTGAGGATGATTAGAAAACCGCGTTAATTTTCTGATCCAGCACATTCAGTCTCGCACCGCAAATCGTGCGTTGTATGCAAGAAGAATATTGTTAATCCTGAACAACGCTTACAACTCTGGTGTGGATGTCCGTATCATTCCCGCCATAATAAAGAGTACTACTATACTTCTTACAAACAATGCTTAAAGCTCTCTTTCAGTTCCGTTGAACCACCTTGTCCTACCCATGGCGTTGAGCCAGTTGTAGCTCCACAAATATGTGATGATTATTCCGCCGTAACAGGAGAAGGAGATTATACTGGACCGGCCCAGCAGGAACTTTTACATGATCTTGGTATTCAGCTGTCATCCCAGAACACTATTGCATCAACTATCCGATCGCAGTCGTCAGGAAAATTTCAAAAACCAGGTGCAGCTAAAAACTTTCTAGACCATTACAGATGATTCCCCACTCATTAGACAATTGTGTATTTTGTAAAAAAGCAATCGACCTAATGTATGGCTATGGGGAACTCGCGTGTGGACACAAATGCCATTGGGATAAGCCCTTTATGGAATGGTAACATTTATATAGTTGAGAGAAATTAAATTTTGACTTGAAGGGCCATGAAAGGAGCACGCATTAAATGTCCTATGCCTAAATGCAAGAAACGTATCGATGTCCGTTGTGTTGAGCCTGGCTGTACCACAACTATCGGTATTGGCCCCTTCGAGACCGGGTGTTATTGTAGTTCGGAGAACCCTCGCGCTGATAACCGACACGCGGATGAATTGGAACTATACCTTAAAGCCAACAATGGAATATGTCCGACACCTAATTGCGGCCGACATCCAGGATTTTGCACCATTTGCAACAAGCTATTTTACCTCTCAATAGATGGAACACAACCAAATAAAGTCTATCTTACATGCTGCCATTCATACTACCATAGAGAGTGCTGGTAACCAAATATTCACTAGCGGACGATCAAATGCTTATTGCAGGTACGGAGATAACATCAAACCCATCGATCCGCCAAGGGATTTTTGTCCAAATGGGTGCGCTGAAATACCTTTGGATGGAATTATTGATGTCAACTACACGACCATCTGTTTCCCGCCATCGCGTGCCAAAGAACAACCCCAAATATTGCTTGCAACCAACCGACCTTTGCCAAAGGATCGAGGACGTATTGGTGGCAGATCCGAAACGCCAAAAACTGCAGGTCCGAACATACATACACCTCAACCCTATAGATAAGTGATTTTCAGAAAGCTTACAAAAGAGAATATCTGTGTGTTCACAAGCTTCTCTTGATTCAACACTTATGCCTCCTCCTTCCCTACCGGCACCAAGACGTAACACACGCTCAAGAAGATCCTCCTCGATTTCGAGCCTCGGTTCTGCAGATGAAGATCGTCTCAATTTTGACCCAATAACCAAAACATGCAAGCAAAAGCATCTTGGCTTGGGTTGTGCTGCAAAGAACGCGAACCATTTACCAGAATATTACAATTCTCTTGCAATGGTACTCATTGCAAAAAACAAACTAAAAATATTATGAGCTTTTAAAGGGTGTATGCCGCTGCCCACATTGTACCGCTTTGTTGCTGCACTCAGAAGCTACTGGACACGATAAATATTCCAAGTGCTGCGCCAAAGGAAAAGTGGACTTGCTAGACCGCTTCAACAGGCTGCAAGAACGGACGCCTGACCTGATGGAATTAACTACCAACGCGAACCGGTCGGCATTTTGGACTGAACTTTACAACCGAAGCATGGAATACAATAACCATGTTGCGCTCGGACAACTTTACACACATTCCGACACAAAACTATGGGACAAGCGGATCTATAAGATTAATGGAATGATTGAGTACAAGCCCTGGGATTTCAAGCCGCCTTCTGCTGATATAGATCTGCTTCGTGGGCAACTCTTCACAATACCGCCAGATGAAGCACACCAGCGATTGGATGAAATCGCCAAAACAAATTATAAAACACCTTTAAATGTATGCAATTTCTTACACTACTCGCAACAATTTGGTTTACATTCATAGGCTGATGTGCTCAAATTTCTCCATGACACATTACGCGAACACCACCCGCTAGCCAAGATCTACGCCACTGCATCAGAAATTTTCGATCAGTTAGAAGAGGAAGACCAAAAGAAATTCCGTCTATTATTAGTCGAAACAAACAAAATGGGAACTGAACGCCAACTACAATTAGATGAGGAAACCTTTAAACCAGTGGATGTCAAGCAATACACAGCAGCGGATAAACTAAAAGGATTGGACATCCACCCTGGCAGGATCGTCTTCCCAACTACAGCTGGAAACAAACTTGTCTCTCAAGTACCACATTTTACCTACTAATAAACGAACATTGATGTTTTGTAGATCTATTTGGATGAAGGCACCAATGTACTGCCAGACACATTCCGATATGATGCTATTCTGACAGGACGACGGGGGACTGGAGAAATCTCACTGAAAGAATGGAGCCGCAACATTGATCCCATTCTCTTCCCTTTATTGTTTCCTGCTGGACAAGAAGGATTTGGTCAGCAGTCTAATCTTTTTGAAAATGTAACACATCATTTTTAAGTCAACGGAATCCCATTGAAAAAGTTAAAGAAAAAAGGTCCAAAGCCAGATGCGAAAGACAACTCCCCTGCTGATGTCGATGACTTTATGGATATAGATGCAGACGATTCTTTTGCCACTGGCTCAGTTGCGTCTCAATCCGACATGGAAAGTGATTTGGAACTTTCGCAAGAAATGGATGCAGCCGAAGACCGAATAGACCAAAATCTTGCAACTGGCCGCAAATTTGTTACAATGGCCCAATGGTTTCGATACATGGCACAACACAGATACGTAGACTGGTTAGCCTCGATTGACCTTGTATCTCGATCATCTAGGGCCTCTTTTTAGGTCACTTCCCCATTGGCTTTGGGAAAAGGGACAACTGGCACAACTCTACACTTTAACTGTTAACAACCGAATGGAAGCTGATAAAGTCCGACATGAAAAAATCCGACAGAGCAAGTTCCGCCTGGCCAAAGGTGGAGCACTATTGGATTGGCTTCAGAAATTGGCTGCTGGGCAAGGTAGCACACAAGATTTTTATGCGCTTACTTATTTATGTTAAGGCGTAAAAGGCCATGTTGGACGTGCTTTTTTCACCAACACAAACTACCGCGGTTCTAAACAGTTTTATCAGAAAACATATGCCGACATCGTCGCAATGTTCGCGAAAAAGGGGCAACCTAATCTGCTTGTCACCTTCACAATGGACGCGCTAATGGAAGAAATGTCTGAAATGTTACCAATGAAGGCGAATGGAGAACGACAGGATTGGTTTGAACGACCCGATCTTGTATGCCGCCTGTTTCTTGACAAACGGAAAGAATTTCTTGCCGATTTGTTCGAAAAAGAGGTCATGGGACCAGTTTCATGTGGTGTTGCTGTGATAGAACACCAGGCTCGGTACGTTTGGGTCGGTATTTCCTCACCCCAAAAATAATTTAGTGGATTACCTCATATCCATGTCTTGCTCTCGTTGGATTGGGAACGTCTCAGGACAACAGGACTCATCAATACCCCGGAGGAATACATGCGCGAATACATTTGCGCAGAAATTCCGGACAAACCGAAAGGTTGGGTCCATTCTTTTCTTTTACAAATGAGCTTATGGTATACTTTCAGGCCGTACACGCTCAGACAAGCGGCAAAGAGAACTTTATGACATCATCACAATGAACAACATCCATACATGTTCACCTTCATACTGCCTTGTAGACGGGAAATGCAAAAAACACTTCCCTAAGCAGTTCTCCGAAGAATATGTGTACTCCGAAAACCACTACCCATTATACAAGCGAAGACCACCAGCCAAGTCCGAAGACCAACGAAAGAAGAATCCAGAGAAATATGGCAATGTCTTGAGCTACAAGGATGAGAACGGAAATACCATCACACGCACCAATGCGCATGTTGTTGCCTATAACCCATTTTTGTCAACAAAATACAAAGCCCAGTAGGTTTTTTAATTAGTCACTCTGGTAATTTACATGGTTTAGCATAAACGTTGAATACATCGCCGGCCCTGGTTGCGCCAAATACCTCACTAAATATGTTGCAAAAGGAGCAGACATGGCATTTGTGCGCTTTATGGAGGAAGGAAAGGAAACAGAAGAGCTCCGTTATGACGAATTTCATCAGATGCGCCTGGCCCGATATATGACATCAATGGAAGCTTTTTTAGCTCTTTGGAATATGCCTCTCGTCTGGATGACTCATGAGGTTATCTATCCACCTTTTAATTGCACAAGTTAACTAATTTATATAGGTTGATGTTCTTGATGTCCATGGCCCAGAAGGAAAAGAGCTATTGGTGGAGAAAGGCAAGGAAGAAGAAGTCGCCGAAGAATTTAAAGAACGTTTACGCCTTGGCGAGGAACACATCACACAGCTGACTGCCTACTTCGAATTCAACAAAGAAAACAAGGGGGCCCCACTTGGATTGACCTATGCCAATTGCTTCAAAAAAATATGGTACAACAGCGCGGCAAAGAAATGGCAAATACGCAAGAAGCAGGCTCCGAGGAAGATCTGCCGCCTGAAAGGAGTCGCCCCATCAAACCCTGAACATTTGGTATTTTATAGGCTGCTTAGCTCAGAATATTCTAATGTTTAAGGCCATCCGTATTTTATTGCTCAATGTATCTGATCCGCAATCGTGGGAGGACCTGCGCAGAGATCCAAACGACGCTGACTTTGTCCACCCAACTTTTGTGGAGGCAGCAAAGGCACGCGGTTTAATTTCCGACAATCAACAATGGCTCCGCGTCATCGACGAACACATGGGCACAAAGAGGACACTTCGACAAAGAATCCGCTGGCTTGCAGTCTTCTTTGCCAATGCCGGTTTACAGGATCCGACTGGCCTGCTCGACCAATTTTTGGCAACAGACAAAAACAACTGGCTGCTCAACAGCAAAGTGGAAAAGAAGAGCATCGACGAACAACGACAATATGTGCTAAGGTCAATTGAATGGTTTTTACGAGCAAGCGGCGTCCGCCCGAGTGACATTCCAAGAACCGACGGTACCATGGAAACCGCCTGTGAACACATCGGTCTGCCGCGTCCTGATGGATCTTTCGACCTAACTTATGAGGAATTTGAAACGGTTTTAAATCGCTTATTTTCTTATTTAATAAGCTACTTTTATAGCTGGAACTTCGACCTGATGACATTTTGGACCAAAAATTAGAAGATATTGATGAAGAACTCATAAAGGATGGAGTCACTCTTGGCAAAATGAAGGATCGTTATCAGAAAAAATATGAAGAACTGCAGAAGACAGCCAATAAACAGCAACAAGAGGTCATAGAGACAATGTTCAATGCCGTATCAACTTCACGGGATGTTATCGAAGGCAAAATACAGGATTTCCCAGATGATGTGCCCCGATGCATCTTTGTGACGGGTGAAGGTGGCTCTGGAAAAACCTGGACTTTCAACGTTCGGCATAATTTTGACTATATTTGAATATGTCTTTAAATTTTAGACAGCAATTTCACGGATATGGGGAGCTGGATTGAACTTTTTGCCCATGGCCACAACTGGAAATGCAGCCGACTTGCTGTTTGGTGGACAGACTGTTCACAGGCGCTTATGTCGTGCCTGCCATGTCGACAAATATACCCCGCTACCGGATGCCAACGGAAGATTTGCTGAGATGCTACGAAAGGTGCACGGCATACTCATCGACGAAATTACAATGCAAGACAAAGTCGTTATGGAACATCTTGACAAACTATTCCGCTCAATTGCACCACCAAAATTCCAAAACACCGCCTTCGGTGGAAAGGTCAACTCTATACATTATGTACTGTTTGTATGCAAACCATTTTAGGTCGTAGTAATCAGCGGTGACTGGAAACAATTGCTGCCTGTTGTACCCAAGGGTGGACTTGCTGCCCAAGTTGCCGCTTCTGTCCACGAATCCGTGTTCTATCCAGCCTTCGCCAAAAACATTTTCCGACTTGAGGCGAACATGCGTCTTGCAACTGGACAAGAGGCTTATCGGTGGTTCCTGCAGCAGGTTGTTGCCCAAGATATATAGAAAATATGAGATTCACAATCTTATACTGTAGGTTGGGACCGCAGAGGCAAATGATGAAGAACGACGTGTTCTACTACCCAAAAAGATGTGCACCGGGGACCGCGACAAAATGATAGCTGATGTTTTCCCCGATGAAATCCTGCAGGAACCAGAAGAACACTGGGAGGAACTCGCCAATCGAGCAATTTTAAGCCCATTGAATGATGAAACATTTGCCATCAACAACAGCATAATGGTAGTGAGATTTTTTAGTGCGAAAATCAAGCTACATTTGCAAACAGGATCGCATTGATGGCGAGGAAAAGGTCTACACCGGGATCACTGAACTCTTGCCCGATGAAACAGGACAACTTGACTTACAAACGGATCAAGCTGATGCCTATTATGAGAATCTGATCCGCAATACGCCACCTGGACTTCCAGAGCACCACTTGAGGATCAAAGTCGGCGCTGTCATGATGTTAACCCGCAATATTTCTGTCACTGATGGACTATGCAACGGAACAAGAGTGCAAATTATGAAGCCAGACAAAGGAAAGAAACTTGGAAACCATACATTGAAGTGCAAGATTCTGACGGGCTCTGCAAAAGGAAATGAATGCGTGCTCCACCCAATCACTTTTGAGTTTGGTGGAAATCCGAAGGCTCCACATGAAGGCAACATCAAGGCCAGAAGAATTCAGTTCCCTCTGCGGCCTGGGAGCGCAATGACTATCAACAAAGCACAGGGTACTCGTAGGGAAAATATTCTTTGCCTTATTTTTACATTTTCAAGGTCAAACACTGAAAAGTGTCGGAGTCCTGCTTGACAGACGCGAGTGCTTTTCGCATGGACAACTCTATGTCGCTTTATCACGGGTCAGCGGCGTCGAAAGCATCATAGTCTGCACCAGACGTTCTGACCGACGCGTGGTCAATGTTGTTGCTCAAGCCGTGCTTGATCGAATTGACATCGAGAAAGCCAAAATTGCACCCTCAAAGGAAACTGTTGACATGGTACTCTTAGTACTGCTCAATATATGTATAAATAATTACTTAAGCTATACGACGAGCCAATTGTGGATGAAGCCATGGAAGTGCAACACAGTACAGCTCCTGCTGCCTTTATTCTCCCTGCTACTATACCTGTGGCCCGCAACATTCGACCATTGGATCTTGATCTGAATGTTACCAAAAAACATCTACAGAAAATCTACGCCAGAAGAGGAGACATCACAGAACAACGTGTGTCAATGATCGTCAACGCCGCCAACAAACACCTCCAAAAGGGTGGCGGAGTAGATAATGCTGTACACAATGCCTGCAAACCTGAGGAGGATAAGCTGAAGGATGCGCTCAATGCCCACCGTGCGCAGAAAGGCAAAGACCTGGATGATGGAGAAGTTGTTGTGACAAAGGCATTTGGACATCTTGCGCAAAAATTCGGAGTGGAACGTATGGAATTATAAGTTATGCTTAGAATGAGAGTATTTTGTATAGATATCGCACACGCCGTTGGACCCATTATCAAGGCATCACCATCGCAGTCGGATAGAACAGCATTGCAAGCCTGCTACACCAACGCACTTGATGAGCTCATTCGACTGCAAGGGAATTCTATCGTGAGTTCGGCAATTGGAGCAAAATTTCTAAATCATTCTCAGGCCTTCCCTTGCATCTCCATTGGCGCCTTCCACTATCCGCGTGGACCAGCTGCTCAAGCTGCAATGGAAGCCATACTTAATTGGTTGGCTAAAAACGACACGCCTTCCCTGAAAGATATCCGGATCATTGTTTGGGACAAAGAGAATCTCAAGCTCTACGAAGATTTGATACGACAAATTAAACAACAGCTTGGACCATCCCGAACGCCGACCCCTCAAACATCCCGCCAAGGGACTCCAGTCCCATTGATGAGGGCATCAACTCCGGGTTAGTGAACCAATTAGCAGAGTTGGTATTAGAACTTACTTTAGCACAACAAGCCGTTACACCGAAGAAAATCCCGGTCCCAAAGCGACCGGCAGATGTAAAGCCTGTAGAGCCGAATGGGACTCCCATCTTTGCACCACTCACAGTGACGCCGAAAAAGGCCCCGGTACCCAAACGACCGGTTGCTCTCAGACAACAACCTTCAACAAGGTGTTTGAGAATACCTCTGGACACTGATCATTTTCTATTTAGTTCACTTTTTAACTCCCCATTGAAAAAACGTCCAGCAATTGTACAACAACAACAACTGAATCAACCACAAGCCCCACCCCGGTACACCAAAGCTGACATCGTCAATAATGCGGGACATGGCAACTGCTTCTTCTAGTATGAAACTTGTCACGCAGATTTGCAATAGAATTGAGCGTTTAGTGCAATCAATCGCGTATTGATGGGCTCGGACAGTAATCATGCTCATTCTACGTTACTTCGGGATGCAATGGCCCAACTTCTACGAACAATTGTGGACACTCCAGATCTCTACCCACGAGCAGGCGGATTTCAAGACCGCGCAAGCTTCTTAGACTACTTGAGGCACAACTTTGCGGGAGCAGCCGAAGGAAGAACAACAGCAGAACGTTTACGTGCTCATGCCAACGACCTGCAGACCAATATGCAATGGGCAAGCATCTACGACGCCCGGTTGGCTGCTTTGGTCACTGGGCGAACTGTTGTCATGCTCCGGACTGTGTATGACACAGTGATAGCTGCCCAAGTTAAGCCACAATGGGACGACCATCACCCGCAGCAATATGACATCTATTTTCCGGATGGCGATTCATTTGTAAGTTTAATTTCAAAGATTTATATTTTTATCTGCTATTATTAAGTGTGAGCCGCGATCGCCAGATTTCTCGCTCGATAACATCCACGACTTCCTTGTGGGCAGAATGAGCGGCGCCTATGATGAGACAGGGCGATGGGACATCGAAGGAGGGCAACTCATTACGCGCCGAGTTAGAAACCCAATTGTCGTGTGGTACAATGGCTATGACCATTTCCAAACCATCATCGATACGGTTGGAAATAAATACTTTTAATAGCAGACTCTTACGCAATAATATAGACTGCTCCATCGCCGACTCAACAACAAATCCAAGAAGCCATTGAACGGCTGGAAGCACAAGAAGTCCCGGAAGCATTGACCCAACAACCCGCCCCAGACTTTGTGCCGATGCATCGGGATGTTGAAGTTCCTGGGGCCAACCCAAATGTTGTCATCGACATTGATTGACAGTCTTCAACCATACCGAGGTGAATGCTCTTCAAGGGGAATGAAATTTCAATACCATCTCAGTCATTATGTTTTTCTTTAGCCAAACCCAAGGTGAATGCTCGCCAAAGGGAGCGGCATTCCCGTCCTCGTCTCATTAGTTGTCCCGCTCCAGCCAAACCCGAGATGAATGCTCGTCAAAGGGAGCGGCATTTCCATTTCATCTCATCCGTTGTATCTTTCTTCAGCAAACCGAGGTAGATACTCGCCAAAGGGGGTTGGCATTTCCATATCATCTCATTCATTGTGATTTTTTCAGCCAAACCTGAGGTGAATGCTCGCCAATGAGAGCGGCTTTCCCTTCCTCGTCCCATTTGTTGTCCCACTCCAGCCAAACCCGAGATGAATGCTCGTCAAAGGGGGCGGCATTTGATGTTGATTTCTTTGAATCCTGGCTTTCCCTCTCAATTCCGTTGATTTATTATTTTCATTATTTCTTTGATTTATTACCTCATTCATCTTTATTTGTTGTTTAACCATTTAATTTATTGTCGTGTTATCAATTTTTGATTTTGTTTCACACATTTTATTGTTGTGCTATTATTTATTTTCACCACTCCTTTCTTTTCTCAGCCAAACCCGAGGTGATTGCTCGCCAAAGGGGGCGGCATTGCCTTTATCTCTTTTGTTTTTCCTTTTCTCTCTCTCTCCCCGTTTATGGCCGTAAATTTTATTAATAATTTTGCTCATTTTCGTGTTTTATAGGTGTGAATCACCAACTTTTTACCGGTTGAATGATATNAAAAGCAACCCCGTAAAAAATATTAAATTTAAAACCAAATTAATCAGCTTATTTAATTTTGAAGGATTCGGATGAGGAATGGCAGAAGTGGGAGCAGAAAGTGGTAGAAAAGGAACAAGAAGACCAAGTGAAAGCAGTCGTCGACAAGATGGTCAATGAAGTTTGTGAGCAAGAATTCCAGAAGGAGATGCAGAAGATTTATGCGGAAATTTGGAACAAAAAAAAAGTTTGAGTTTCCAATGATATGACCATAGTTTAAACCTTTTTGAATTCCCTAGCGTAATATGTCTGACATTGAATTGTCTTCTGATGAAGAAGCGGAGCCCGCGAAGAAGTTCAGGAGCAACTCTGTAACAAACAATATTAAAGTTTAGACCAATATAATCAGCTTATTTAATTTTGAAGGACTCGGAAGAGGAATGGCAGAGATGGGAGCAGAAAGTGGCCCAAGACCATGAAGCAATTATGAAACAGCTAGAAAAAGAACACAAAGCTCAAGAGGAGGCAGTCGTGGAGAAGATGGTTAATGTAGTCTGCGAGCAAGAACTCCATCAAGAGATTAAGAAAACCCTTGCTGAGATGTGGAACAATAAAGGACAATTATTCATCTCAATTGTTGTAACTGTCTTCTGTTTGCTTTGCTTCCTTCTTTTTAACTCAGTTTAATGTTGACCATCACTTATTTATTTTTTCACTTGTTTTTCTCAGCCAAACCCGAGGTGAATGCTCGCCAAAGGGGGCGGCATTTGTTGTTTGTTAAAAATTTTGTTGAAATGTGCAAAAATTAGTTTGAATTTTTTGTTGAATATCACTATATCTGCACCTTTTTAATTCATCAACGATTAACACATAACACATAAGTTTTAACAGCAAATCATGGCACCAGTGATGTTGCGAGGAATATTTACAAATGGAAAAGTCAACCAAATGATGAACGAAAAATTGGAGAAGGACATGAAGGACGGCAAAAATGTGCCTTTTCAGACATGGTACAAATCAACACAACCTGTTTACACGGATGTCGACCGTCTCTTCGGAATTCAAATGCAAAAAAAACCGCCAAAATTCCGTAATGTTTATGTCAAATTAATTCTGGGAAAAAATACTAAAACAAGATAATTACATATTTTCAATTTGTGACGCATAATCAAAATTATATCCTAATTTCTAAATAAGTGATTTTTAGGCAAAGGACAGCAGAAGACACGCTGCGTAATCGCCAAACGTAGTCCTTATCTTGTCGAGGCTTTTCTCAGCCAAAACAAAGATAGAATAGGCGAGAAGGTGATTCACATCAGCGATTGCCTTTGCGCGGATGGGAAGGAATGGCTGACTATTGAAGAGAGAGAAGCAAGAAAGCGGAGCAAATTTAACAAAGTCAAAGACATTACACTCGGATGGACATTGAGTGATAGGGGAAGTGAGGTGCAGGAAAGATTCATTCAAGAATGGTCGGAAAAAATGGTAAAACTATTGATTGAAAAAAATTGCTGCTACCAAAATCAATTAAGGGAAAAATGTGTTATGATCGGAAGCGTAATCAGTGTTGTACGTACAAACTCGGAATGGGGCTTGGCAAACATAACGATGGAAGACTCACGCCACTTGAGGCACGTGAACAAAACTACTTCCAAATTGGCGAGGCTAATGAACTGGTCTTGCCAAATTTAAAGAAGCTGGAAGAGGAGGATGAAGAAGAACAAATGGAAGTTGAGGAAAGTCCCAACTACTTTCCGCTTACGTTCACCAAGGCAATTTTTTGTTTATTTATATAAAAACGTTATTCCTTTCTAGTAGAGAAAAAACTTAAATAAAGGCTGACTAATGAGTTTTTTGTTCTTAAGGCAATCCTTGATGACAGCGCCAAGACTGAAGTGGAAAAATATAGAAGCCATTTGAAACACGAAGAATATAAAGAAGAGATGAGACTAAAGATGGAGAGAGGTGGAAGAAACGATGAATGGAATGGAGTTAATGGGGAGAACAGTGATTCTGAAGAGGAAGAGGGGGAAAAACCCAAAAAAAACACAGGCACCTTTAAAGCCAGACCAAAATCGGCTATTTGGTCTTTACCAATGCACCAAAGGAACACTGTACGGCATACTGTCACATTGAAAGGCATGAGGTTTTGTAGCAAGAATGAAAGAGATGGCGATGGACTAATAAGAGAAGTAAAATATTTAAATTTTTAAAAAAAACGAAACAATGCTTCTAAAATTTAGCAAAACTTTTTAATGCCCATCAAAAAACATGAACGTGGACGGATGTATCAATACAGTACTGGGGAACCTGTCAAATTCTGGGGAGATGGCCATTATAAGTTTATGTTGAACGGGAAAAGTCAGCTTACGAAACTGAACAACCTGCAAATAAAGCTCAAAAAGACTGTAAGAAGTTATTTAACTGTTTTGATTAAAATTTTAAAAACCGCAGGTCGACCAAATGGAACAAACACAAAATGGTCAAATCCTACAAAATATGTTGAACAAAGTTATAGCAATTAAGCAAACAATTTTTTGCGTAGCCATGAGTTATGAAGATCCAGTCAGTGACAAACTTACTGAACTGATCAGAAGCATCAATACTGAACACAGTTATGCATCCGCTCTATACCAATTGTTTGAGTCTGAAGATGAGTTGGTTAATCAAGTTGAACAAATGAGCATTTAATCTGTAAATAAAATTAAACCATCTCATTTATTTATGTTATCTATAGTTATTTTACTTTATTTCTTGGCTTCACCAATTTAAATTATTGTCTCACATATTATTTGTCTTTTGCCAGCACTTTTCCCTTCACTCATTTTATCATTGTACCACCATTTATTTATTTGTTTTCCTTGATTAATTGTTTTGCTCTGCCAAACCTGAGGTGAATGCTCGCCAAAGGGGGCGGCATTTTCTTTCCAAATTATCATCCATTTATTCACTCATTTTATTGTTGTGCTATCAAATTTTGATTTTGCTCCCCTCATTTCATTAATGTACCATTTTGTTTGCATCACATTTGTTTTTTAGCCAAACCCGAGGTGAACGCTCGCCAAAGGGGGCGGTTTATTTATTTATTTTCTCCAAATTCATTTACATATATAAGATATTATTTATGGTAAATATCTGTAATCACACGCCTCGGAACAGATGGGTTTTCAATTTCCACCTGATATGTTTTGCAGTTGTCTCGCATTTCTTCTATCATTCTCCTATACTTTGATTGCTTTCAACTTAGTAGATCAGTACCGTGATCACCAAATAAGCGGAAGCGACCAAGTTCGGCCAAATAAACTATTTAAATACAGCATACCACCAACATAGCCATAGCCAACATACCCAAAGGGCTAGGGAATGGCTTCCCGTCGGCACCGGCTTGGCCTCACGCTCATGTACGTATATACAACCGCCCCTAACGCGGGCTAGTTATCTATATATAAAAAAAGGTGGGGGTAAAAAAAAAGCCTCTGTAACTACATTTGGAACGGCTAATTGTAGAGCTTAGGTGTCATTAGCAGGGAGTGTATAAGCTAATGTAGCAACTTTCTATCCTGGAGCGGCATCGAATTTTGGCCTACGAAAGGTCGAAAAGTCGAAATGTCTACAAAAATAGGGTATGCTGGGGGCAGGAGGGGTCCGGTGCGGTTAAGGTGGGTTTAGAGCTTAGTGATCAATTACAAGTTGGTCTAAAAATGTCTGAGGAACATTTTTGAGATTTGTCATTTTTTGACTACGAAATGTCTAAAGGGTCGAAAAGTCGAATTTTTTGGAGACATTATTATTTTTGGGGTCGAGTCATTTCTGGGGGTTTTCGAGGGCGTAGAGTCCAAATTTGACGTCCATTTTTGACGTTTCTGTACTACAGAAGGCCTAATGTGGACGAAACGCCGAACCACCCCAAGCGAGCGAGCGCTAAACTTGTTGACCGAGCGAGCGGAACGAGCAAGCGAGCGAAGCGAGCGTGCGAGTGAAGCGAAGCGAGTGCCTTGAACTACAAAAAGTCCTAATGTGGTCGAAATGCCGAAACCATCACAGATGGGCGCGAAGCGCCCTAATACGCACAAAAAAATAATTCTATCGTAATTTCCATATATTCAGACATTTTAGGTGTTTCGACCCATTAGACCTTTCGATATAAAAACCGACGTCAGATTTAAATTCAGCACCCCTGGAAACCCATATATACTTAAAAACAGCCTCTAATACGCACAAAAAATATAATTCTAGCGTGATTTACATGTATTAAGAAATTTTAGGTATTTCGACTCATTAGACATTTCGATATAAAAACCGACGTCAGATTTAGATTCTGCACCCTAGAAAAACCCACATATACTTAAAAACAAGCCCCTAATACGCACAAAAAATATAATTCTAGCGTGATTTACATATATTAAGACATTTTAGGTATTTCGACCCATTAGACATTTCGATATAAAAACCGACGTCAGATTTAGACTCGGCACCCTTGAAAACCCACATATACTTAAAAACA
>LDKF01000541.1:29253-55895 GCA_001026735.1 Rotylenchulus reniformis
CATGTATTAAGAAATTTTAGGTATTTCGACCCATTAGACATTTCGATATAAAAACCGACGTCAGATTTAGATTCTGCACCCTAGAAAAACCCACATATACTTAAAAACAAGCCCCTAATACGCACAAAAAATATAATTCTAGCGTGATTTACATATATTAAGACATTTTAGGTATTTCGACCCATTAGACATTTCGATATAAAAACCGACGTCAGATTTAGACTCGGCACCCTTGAAAACCCACATATACTTAAAATCACCCCATAATACACACCAAAAATATAATTCTATCGTAATTTGCATATATTCAGACACCTTAGGTGTTTCGACCCATTAGCCATCTCGATATAAAAACCAACGTAAGATTTACATTCAGCACCCTAGAAAACCCACATATACTTAAAAACAGCCCCTAATACGCACACAAAATATAATTCTAGCGTGATTTACATATATTAAGACATTTTAGGTATTTCGACCCATTAGACATTCCGATAGCGAAAATCCAAAGGCAGTCAAAAAATTGCCAACACTTCAGTCGACAGTGTCGGCAGTCACGACAGTGACGACAGTGACTGCCGTCACGACAGTGACTTCAGACGACAGTGTCGGCCATTTTCAATTCATGCCTGTAAATGGCGGCCATTTTAAATGAAAATGGCCGACTCTTCAGACGAGTGTCGGCCATTTTCATGAGTGTCGGCCATTTCATTATTTTAAAAATCGCCACCACTTTTTAAAAATGACCACCACTTTTTAAACATGGCCGCCACGTTTTTAAAATAAAAATGGCCGCCACATTTTACAGTAGTAATGTTTTTTCACCCTGCAGAGGAAAATTACAAAAACCTCTTGAAGCGAAAAAAAGTGTTCGTTGAAACGAGAGAATGCTCATGAAAAAGTGTTGAAGAAAACGAAAAGAGTGCTCATGAAAAAGAAAATGAGTGCTCATTGGTACTGTAGCACGTCCGCTAACTTTTGGGTAGAAAACACATTACTACTGAAAAAACTTAGGAATTTTTACTTATGAACTTATGAAATTTCCGGGAAAAAAATTTACGAATTTAATTCATTTAAGCACCTTAATCGAATNTTTAAAATTTTATTTTAGGCCTAAAAATACTATTTTCAAAGTTTTAAACTATATTTAAAAGCTAAAATATTATTTAAAGCAATTTCGAATTTCGGGATGGGGGGGAAGGAGCGCTTTGAGCGATTTTTCGAAATTCAGGCAAAATTAAAGTTATATCTTTATTATATGCGTAAAAAAATTATTTTAGGCCTAAAAATACTATTTTCAAAGTTTTAAACTATATTTGAAAGCTAAAATATTTTTAAAAGCAATTTCGAATTTCGGGGTGGGGGGGCGTTTAGAGCGCTTTTCGAATTTCGTCAAAAAATAAGTTATATGTTTTCTATTTGCTCAAAAATGTTATTTTAGGCCTAAAAATTAAGAATACAAACAAAATTTAGTAAATTTAAACGCATGAATAATTTATTTGATTTTTCCCAATACTTATCCCTTTTATTTTTTAAATCAACTTTAAGAACTTTAGCGACAAATGCACATCTACAGTGGAAAAAGTACGCTAAAATATTTAATTTTCTTTTTCATTTTTTATTTTCAGCTTCCTTTGTCAGAAGATGTCTTCAAATGCAGATGAATACAATTTCCAATTTATACTTACTTGAATTCTTATGCACACGGGTCATGCCCGATTTTTTATTTTTTCATTAAAAACTTACAAATTGCCATATTCATTCCAAATAAAAAAATAAAAATCGGGCATGACCCGTGTGCATAAGAATTTAAGCAAGCATAAATTGGAAATTGTATTTATCTGCATTTGTAGACATCTTTTGCCAAAGGGGAACTAAAAATAAAAAGAATAAAAAGAAAAATTAGTATTTTATCTTACTCTTTGCTCTTGTTGACTTCATTTGTGGCTAAAAACCTGTTAAGATTGATTTATAAAAATAAAAGGGAATTAGCATTGGACAAAAAAAAGGTTTTAATAAGATGGTAAAAATAATTTTTAGAATACTTTTGGAAAACTTAAGCTTTAGAATTTAGTTTTTTTGACGCTAAAAATTAAAAAAGTTTATTTTTTTTGTAAAAAATTATAACTAATTTTTTAAGATTTCTGTTAAAGCGAAATATGCATGGATTCAGCAACTTCTACGGAATTTTTAGCTATTTTTTCTCAAATAATTCTTTTTATTAAGGTTTCTACATGTTCACCATGTTGGCTCCTTTTCAATTTTTAACATTATTCGCTTTACCCTATAAGGTGGGTTTATTTTAATAAATACAAACAATCTATAAATAGAAACCAAAAGCATAATTTGGTACTTTTTGATTTAGGACCCATTTTTCGCACAAAAGAACATTTATATTGAAACAAGACCCTGTTTTCAGCCCTATTGCAGTCTAGGCGTCCTTAAAGACTAGGCGTCCTTAAATATTTTTGCCGTCCTTAAATTGTTTTAAAAAATAAATTTAGGCGTCCTTATAAACAAAAATGTTTTAAGAAATTTGTAGGCGTCCTTAGATACTTTAGGCGCTCTTAATAAATTATTCATTAATTATTACCAAAAAGTATATCATAGGTGAACAAGGGGGGGGTTCAGCCTGGGACCCATACGATGTACAATTGACCCCCCTAGGGGGGGAGGCATACGATCGACCAAAAAGTGGCCACAAATAAGAAAAAAATCAACACCGGAGAAAAACTGAACATTTGGTCCCATTTTCGGTTCGGTTTAAGACCAGTTTTTAGACAGGAAATCGGGCTGTTTATAGACCCAAAATGTAGCCCAGTGGATTCTGCATCGAATGCAAAAAAACGCATCTCGATTGGTCCACTTTATAAACTTTGCAATTTGGGCTTAGGAAAAATGAAAAATGGGCAATTTTTGGTCAATATTGGAGTTCACAAAATTCATAAAAAATCAAAGAGTCGATCAATCGAGATGCGGTTTTTTGCATATGATGCTGCATCCATTGGGCTACACTTTGGATCTATAAACAGCCCGATTTCCTGCCTATAAACTGGCCTTAAACCCGAAAAACCGGCTTGGCAATTTTTGACCCGGTCCACTTTGGGAATTTTTTCTCGAGAATTTCAGCTGTATTGATAATTGGTCCAAAAAGCAAATGTGTCGAGGAGATATCGGAGTATCTTTTCACAAGTTTTTAGATTTTTTTATTCTTCCTTTTCCTTTGAATCTTTTTAATTGGATTCATTTTCTGAAGAAATTTTGCTCATTTTAAGAGGGTTCGCACCGGAGAAAAACTGAAAATTTGGACCCATTTTCGGAATTACAGTAGGCGTCCTTAAATATTTTAGGCGCCCTTAACATTTTAAAAATTAAATTTAGGCGTCCTTATATTATACAAATCTTATGAATGGACGACAAAAAATGGATGAATTTACGTCAAAAAAGGACACCAAAAATTGACTTCAGATGATTAATTACGTCGGAATGGACGTCAGAATTGTATTCATTGTTATACTTCCACAGACAGAAATAACCAAAACCTACTATCAGATGTCTAAAAGTTTTAAAGAACGCCTAAAGTGTTTAAGGACGCTTAAAGTTTTAAAGGACGCCGTCTAAAGTATTTAAGGACCCCTAAAAGTCTTTAAGGACGCCTAAGCTGCAACTGTTTTTTAAAATTTTGGACTTGCTTCCTAAGACTTTTGGTCAATTTTAAAATGGAAGCTTAAGAAAAGTCATTCGTATGACGACCCGTTTTTAACAAAAGCTATTAATCCACAAATGCCATCAATTTTTCACCAAAAAGATCATTCGCAAGGTGTACGATCGACTTTGAGAAAAATTTTCATTGCTTATCATAGATTGTACACCTATGCACATGTCGTAGTATAAACTGGTATGTGTGCCACCAAATATGCATAACCGTTGTTAATTTTTTGATTAGATTGCATCCAGAATAAAAAAACTAAACCGTCCTTAAAACTTTAACCGTCCCTAGACCTTTTAACCAACCTTCAAAATTTAAACCGTCCTTAAAAAACTTTTAGTCGGCCTTAACATTTTTAACCGTCCTTATAAATAGATTAATCATCCTTAAAACTTTAACCGTCGTCAAAATATTTAACCGTCCTTAAAAATTCTTAGCCGTCCTCAAATATATTGGTACTTTTTTAATTTGTTCTCAAATTTGCCCCTTCAGCACTTGGATTTTGTTATTGAAAGAATGACTTCCTTGAGTAATTTTTGACGCTAACGTCAAATCATAAGATTTTTAACGCTAAAGTTTTAAGGACGGCTAAAAATGTTTACGGACGGCTAAAAGTTTTAAGGACGACTTATCTGAACTCAGCCTCAACTCAACAGGGGGGGACCCTGTTGAGAATTTTCGCAAAAAAATTATGGATGGACCGCCGCCCCAAAAAATCCACTGGCCAAATTTCAGCTCAATTGGCCCCCAACCCCACGAATTAAGTTGTCCAATAAATGATAAGGGTCCCCCCTCATATAGATTTTTTTTGGAAAATTTTTGAAGAAATTTTTTCACTAAAGACAATCCATTGGTCAATTTCCTTAAGAAAATGTACTGAAACTTCAAAAAATTTTCCCCGACGGCCTCTATCGGGACTGCCGTGGTCCCCTCCCCCCTCCCAGTGGCATGGCCAGAAAAAAATTTCAGGGACGGACAAATGGGGGAGGGGTCCCCGGCCCACGGGTAATAGTGTATGTATTGCTCGGCCGCCACCGCCAGAGTCATATTAATTTTTTGGTCAAGCGAGTACTTTAAAACGAAAAATACAGATTATAATTCGGTTAGAACCAGAACTAGAGAAACAAATTTGGTGTGAAAAGATAGTAGCACTATTTAGCTACTAAATGAGCCAAAATGATCACTTAACCGGAGTCCATGCCCATTCAATTCATTCTCTGTGAACAAAAGTTATGGCCAAAATAATATTTTTGACCAAATTCAGGGTGTTTGGAATATAACTTTTACATATTGGGCCCATTCGAATGGGCTTAGGCTCATTTTATAACTAATTTATTGTGCTATCTTTTCAAACCAAATTCGCTCCTATAGACCTGAGGTGCACCGAGTTATATAATCCAAACTGTAATCTTCGCTTCAAAATTCTTGCTCGACCAAAAAATGGAATTAAATTGACTCTGCTCTGGCGACCGCAGAATATTGATCCATTATTTTTTACCCAAAAGTTAGCGGACGTGCTACAGTACCTATGAGCACTAATTTTCTTTTTCATTAGTACTCCTTTTTGTTTTTTCAACACTTTCATGAGCATTCTCTCATTTCAATGAACACTTTTTCGGCTCAAACAAAATCCATTCCCAAATTTTGGGCCAAAATTGGATCAATATAGCATAAGATGTAGCTGACTTACTTGTGTTAAAAGAAAAAAATGAGAATAAAGATGAGCGAAGAACAGCTCGACAATGGGTCAACAATAAGTTAACAATTACCCTAAGAGAATTAGTTTTCAAGCAATTTAAAATAATTTTGAAACATTTTTGTTGTGTGGGGAAGTAAAAATCGGAAAAAATTAGTAATTACTTTTTTTTGGCTGTTTTGACCAAATTAACACACAAAAGCGAATTCACCGCTCAAAAAAACTACTGGCCTAAACGCTCACTTGGACCATCCAAATTCAAAGAATTCAGGTGCCTCCGAAAAATCTGGAATCACCAAATGAACAACTAACACCCTTGCGGATTTGTGCTTAGGATTACTGCTTTAGAATTATGGGTAAAAGATCACGTTTTAACTCTAAAATTCATTAAACCTTTTTAAACACATACAATGTCAACCGCTCAAAGCCAACCAAGCTTTATCAAAGACATTAATGGATGTGAATCACATTGGTATACCAACATGTATATTAGGTAACTATGTTAAATTAATTTCAATAAAAGTTTTTCCCCAATTTATCTATTACATGGTTCCCGATTCTTATGCGTTTAGAGGGCTGCAATTTACCACTAAAATCCATATTTATCAATCAGTTTCAGTAAGTAAACAAAATATAATTCCCACAATAAAAATCTTTTCCCATTTTACTCAGCTACTATGTGATGTTTGACTTTATCTCTATGTGCGCCAAACGGAAATGATGGCTCCTGCCCTACCAGATGAACCAATCATTACCATTAGGGGTGAGTTTACACATTGACAAAGAGTAAGAAAGAATAGAAGAAAAACAGGACAGAGGGGAAAGACAGGAGAGGAAAGAATAGCAAAGAGTGAGCTAATAGGAAAGAGTCAGACCACAGGAGAGATAAAATAAAAAATAGTTGACTTTTTGGCAATTTATCCGGATCAAGCGGGAAAAAGCTGGATCTGGTAAAATTGTCCGGAAGTTTTAAGTAAAAATATTATAGCTTCTATTCTTTCGCCATCCGCCAGATCGTCTTTCACGGCATTTTCTGTTGCTGCATTTCTCCACATTGCGCCGTTCGCCAATTTTCCGCTATTTTTCATCTACCTTGAATACTAATTGCTTAGAAACACTTAGCACATCTGAGATGACTTCTAGACAATTTATCCTGATCACGCGGGAAAAAGCTGGATCAGGTAAAATTGCCCGGAAGCTTAACGAAAAAGTTTATAGAATCTATTGCTTAGACATCTGACAGATCGTCTTCTCAGAATTTTTCTATTACTTCACTCCTCCATACTTCACCATTCGGCAGACCATCCTCCTCGCCAATTCTCTTGCTGCATTCCTCCACATTATGCCGGTTCACCAGCTCTTCGTTATTTTTCATCTCTTTCTTGAATGCTGGTTGCTTAGAGGCATTTTTCCACATTTGAGATAGCTTCTAGGCAATTTATCCTGATCGAGCGTAAAAAGCTGGATCAGGTAAAATTGCCTGGAAGTTTTAAGAAAAAATTTATGAACTATTGTTTCGCATTGGCCAAAACGTCTTTCTCAGCATTCTCCTATTGCTTCATTCCTCCATACTGCACCATTCGCCACATTGACCTTCTCAGCATTTTCTATTACAGCATTCCTCAATACTACGAAATTAGCCGAGTTTGTCTTGCCAATTTTTACTGCTTCATTCATCCCACATGGGCATTCGCAAGATCAGCATTTACAGCACTTTCAGCATAAGAGGCTCAACATTTTTCGTATTTCCGGCATAAAAGGAGAATAGTAATGTGGAGAGGGAAGTGCTGAGAGAAGAAGTGAAGAGGGAGAGGTTTGGTTAGAGAAAGAATACCGGGGAAGGAAAAATTGGAGAGAAAGATGAGAAATAAAGGGAAGCGGGAATATGAGAATGTGCTGGGAGGATAGGAGATGAAGAATGAAGAGAAAAAAATATGGCAGTGGAATGGTGAAGAGGTATTTGACAATGAAAAGGGAGAGGAAAAGGAGAGCAAAGGAGACGAGGGCAGAAGATATTGTAAGAGGGGCAGGGTGAGAAGAGGTGGGATGAGAGAGAAGAGGGAAATGGAAGTGAGTGAGGAGAACTGGGAAAATATGAGATGAATGTGGGAAACTAAAAATTTGAAAGCGAGGAATAGGTAGTTTAGAAATTAGTCACCAGGTCTTCAGGAATCATCATCGTACCAATTCCGCCGAAATCATCATTGAATCAGCATATAAGAGTCTTTGGGAAAAATTACAATTTACAAAATATAAGAGAGTGAATTAGTTACCATAGAAATGAATAATAATAATCCATACATTTACAACTAACATATTAAATGGAGAGAGAGGGAGAGAAATAGAGAGAGAGAGAGTTAAACCTAACAAATATACTAACTCACTGCCACACTGGCAGCCATCATGGTCTCCACATCAACAACTTGTTCAACTGTTCAACTCAAAAATCCATGTAATACAATGATTAACATTTCTTTTTTAATTTAATTTTTTCCAGGTGCCAGCCTCTTCAGCACAGCCAGCCGCTTCATTTCTTTACATCATTTCTACTCTACTCTTTCCTCTTTCTTGCTTCACCTTCAACTTACTCTTCTTCATTTCTTGCACTTCGTTCTTCTTCCTTTTCCTTTCCTCCTCCTTCAACTTTCAAATTGATTATTTCATACTTTTAAAGACCAATGAATCAAAAAAGTTTAATTTTTTTTTGCAAATTTAAATTAGGCTATAACCTTTCAACAATCTACAGAAACCACAATCAAAACAACTCAATTCCATTTTACTATTTATTTTTTTGTTGGAATTCAAAAATCAATCAAAAATAAAAATTAAATATAACTCACTAAACAGCAATGCTCTAATGAATCTTTTTACATAAATCTTAATGCATATCATAAAAATATTTCCATTTCTTTCTTCCTTCCTTTTTCTTCTTATTTTCTTCTTTCCTCCGTTCTTTCCTCTTACTTCCTTCATCCTTCATACACTCTCCTCTTTCTTTCTTCAACCTTTCCCTTTCTTCTTCCCTGCTTTTCTTTTTGCTTCTTTCTTCCTTTCTTCTTACACTTCTTTCTTCTTCCTTCTACTTTCCTTCTCCTTTAATTTTTCGAAATGATTATTTCGTCTATTTTTAGAGACAAAGAACCAACAACGTTTTAGCATTTTTGCAAATTTAAACTAGGCTATTACTTTTCATCAATCTACAAAATAACACTCAGAAACACTATAACTTAATTCCACTTTAGTACTTACTTTTCCGCTTAAATCCAAAAATCATCCCAAGCTCAAAATTAATCCAAAATCATTAAACAGTAATGTTTTAATGAATTCATTTTATAAAAATCAGTGCATTATCTAAACAAATTTCAACCTTTTAGCATCTACACCTTTTTTCTCCCTTTCTTTCTTTCTCTTTTTTCCTTCTTCCCTCCTTCCTTCCTCTTCTTCCTTCTTATTCCTTTCCACTTTTCTTTCTTTCTTCCCCTTACTACCTTCTTTCATCTTATAGAAATTTTAAATTTATCCTCTATGTTTACAAGAAAATGTGTTTCGGTTTAAAAAAATTTCTTTTCAGAATTATTTGAAATATTATTTCAAAACCCAGTTTTAACACATTTATCATTCCAATTGTGTTTAAGATTATAAAAAAAACTTTTACAACAAAAAAGTAAACAGGAAATTTACGGGTTTTTAAAAATTCCTCTTTTCTTTTCCTTCTTTACCTCCTAATTCTTCCATTCTTTTTCTTCTTCTCTCCTTTTCCTGTTGCTTCTTCTTCCTCCCTTCATTCCTTCTTTATTCTACCACCTTCTTTTTCCTTTTCATCCATTTTTCATACTTCTTCCTTCTTCTTTCATTCTTATTAAAGGAACAAAAAATTCTTCAAACCTTTCAAAAGATATTAGTGCTTTAAGAAAAAAAATTACTTCCTAAATTATTTTAAATTTTATACTAAAAAAATAAACATTTTAAACTTTTTAACAAACTAAATTGACCAAAAATTTTTACTAAAATCCAACTTCTTTTGTTATTCCGTTTTACTTTAAAAAATGGTTTTGAATTTTACATTTTTGTGTTTCTTTTTCCACTTCACTTTCTAATTCTTCCTTCTTTCTCTTCTTCATCTTTGTTTGAAGTTTGATATGAAGCAGCAGTTAAGTTCCGATGAAGCCTTCGGGCTGAGGACTTAACACCATACGGGCGTCCCTCGGCTACACCTAGTGGAACCGGATGGTGATGCAGGCCATGTCCTGCTGGGACTGACGGGGGGATTCCACCGCAGCACCCAACTCCACAACGGTTACCCAAATCCACACCAATACAGGGATTGTTCCAGTCGTACTCGAGGTACCTAATCGTACCAAGGGTTTATGACCGTGTTCCCCTGTGGCGTGGTGGTGTTCGTCGAGGCGCAACAAGGGATTGGACCAGTCCACCCCCTTGTGGGGGTTAAGGCAGTGTTCCCCATTGTTGTGCAAACCCGTCCCTACCGCAGAGGGCAGGTCGTGTAACCCGTTGGTTCGTCACAGCAGCGCAACTAGAGGTCGGTGGCCGAGACTCGGCTTTATCTCTCCGGAGACATCGGCAGAAGGTCTGTCACAGGGTCCAATCCCTTGACGGCTGGCTCGAAAGCGTATGGCCAGGAGCTACGATTTGGCGCATCCATTTCGTCTTGCATCCTTGTGTGGCTTGCTGTTGACCTTCCTTGCACGGTACGGTATAACCGGGGAGATCGAACTCCGATCTCGAGGTAGTGCTCCTTGTGAGCCTGACCGGCCCCCGGCGCGACCATGGCAACTTCGTCCTACTTGCTACACTGTAGGCGTCGTAGGCATCTTCCTAACCCGAAGAGAGCCACCCAAAATGTCCTTGTTAAATGGTCGTTCACTCGACCAGCCTCGATCTTGCCTAGGTCGGCGACCAAGATCTGTCGTCGACTGGTGACGGCAGTACGGTCAGGTCTTAACTGCGGTATGGTCCCGGTGGTTGCAGCGGCATGCAGCAATCGGCCGGCGGGAAAAGTGCATCGCTCAGTAGAGGGGTGCGGCTGGTTGTTTTCACGAGCAGCTGGTCGCACGCCTTTTGCGTGCCCTGCACTCAACCCGTCGACCGGTTGTCAGGTGCCCGCTCAACCCTCGGGTTGGCAAAGCCCAGTAGAGGGGTGCGGCTGGTCGTTTTCAGGAACCTCCCGTCGCACGCCTTTACAGCGGGTTTTGTCAACCCGTGGTGTACAGCGGCCCGTGTGTTGCTCCTGTTGTTGTCTGTGTGCGACCAATGTGTTGAACCTTTAGGGACATGGCGTACTTGTGGGACACTTCCGGTCTCCGCTTTGCGTTAGTAAAGCGTGTCAACCCTGAGACCAAGTGTACGCCGGCTGACGCTAAGAGCCCACATTAAAAATAACTCATATATTTGTAATGAATCAATTTATTTACAAAAGTTGACTTCAAATAAATTTGCAAAAATATATTCTTTCAAATATAATATTTTACAACTCATCTTATATGTCCCGCGGTGTGGTTAGGTGCTACAACGGTAGGGTGGGTGGGCCAATGCATAACACATCCTACCGTTGTAGCTTTTTTGGTTATATATTTAAAAATACAAACCTACCACACCTAAGAAGTGCCTTTAAGTTTTTAAACTGGCACTTCCGGGTGCCCACCCATATATGAGTTTAATTTTCTGGTTGTATTGTACTTTAAAAATACTGTATATCTTATATGTGCGGACATGCATTTCTTTTAGAAATGCATTATAATTTAGATACAAATACATAAAATATAATTTAATAACCGAACAAATATTTTGACAAAAGCCTATATAGTTCTTTTGACAAGGTATAACGTTCAAAAAAAAATAGTAGCAATATTATCGCTACAGCAACAAATATTTAACAATAATCAAACAACAGAAAAATTTGCAAATGACTAATATATAGCACATTCAACAATTAAAATGGACTATTAAAATAGCCATGCGAACAAAAACTTTCTTCTCCAATTCGCCATAGAATAAACACTCGCCAGTGCCTAATATATTGCACAGCCAACACCTGGGTCATATATTTACTATCCTTGGTTTGCATTACCGCACTAAAATCTTCAATAAACATTCACATCCCATCAAATATTATTTTTCTACCACTTTTACAAAAACGAATGGCCATTTTTTCAATTATTCCCAACCATTCGATACTTTTAAATGTTTCACGCTGGCCCACTTCAGCGCTCACAAATATAAACACAAAGCACCTTTAAAATTTCCATATGTTTCGCACCAAACAACATTGAATTTGCACTGCATTTCCCGCTTTAGTCCGTTTCTTATTTAATGTATTCTTTTAATGAATCCCACAGATTTTTTCCAAATTTTTTCTGATTAAAAAGTGATTCATAACGCGTTCCAATATCATCAAACCTTTTACCTTCCCCCCCCTACAATCCCAGCATAGGTCGATTTCTAATTTAAAAAATCTTTTCATCAAAGCCGCTGCATTCCTCGCCAATTACATTTGCATCCTTTGCATTAACTATTGCTATTGACATTTAAAAGCTTCAATATAGCCTATTTCATTGCATTTTTAACGTACTCTCGATTTATTACATTTACTGTGTAATTGCACTTTGATCCATAAAAGTTCTCTTTCCCCTTTTAGCAGGTTATATTGTTCCAAATTATTCTTGCGTTCTTTGCTTTCTCTTTGTGTTAAGAAAATGGCGTCTAACCATCAATCTTCTTCCGGCCTCTGGCAACGCGACCAAAAAAGACGCGGCGGAAGACAGCGACAGGCAGGACTGGAGAACACCCAGGTAAGTCTCCCGACAGGAACCATCGAACAGATGAAGGAGCCTGTCGCATCTTCCCAACCGCCGATTTGTTCGTCGCTTACGCGCTCGACGGTGACGCTTTGCGTCGTCGCTCGTGAGAACGGGAATCGCCGCGCCATGCCACCATTTCAGGAAAATGTCACGACAGCTGCGGAACCGGTATAGGCTCCAAATTTTTAGTTTGTCAATTGCATGTGACGTGACAAATTCAGATCTCAATCGCCAAGTACCGCGACCAAACCACTGAATTCAAGTGCAAACCGGTTTGATGCGCATAATGAGTTACCCTAAGATATAACCCCTTAATCTAGCGGTCTCGCTCGCCTTCACCTTTTGGTGACCCGAACGAAGACTTCCGCACGGTAATGGATCCATTTTTTTATTATTTATTTTGCTTATTGGTTTCACGTAACAGCGCGATTTGACCCCGGAGCGCCACTTCAAAACATCGTCGGTTGTTCTGCCGCCCGACTTCAACATGTCTATTTTTTCGACAAAGATCCCGGTAGAGTGATTCATCCCGATATTTACCATTTTGTATATCATCCTCACCGAAATAAGGGAATGGATTGGGGTATCATCATTGCCGAACGCGACAAATGGCTCTACCAGATCTCTAATGGTAGCAAATATGCCCTCGGCAAACTGCGACGGCTCATTCAAACGCTGGAAATTGGAGAAATGCTAGCAGAGCGACGCATCCAAGAAAGTCGCGGCATTGGACTCGGCAAGTGGGACGCAGAACCCAACCCAGCCTGGGGCAATGAAGAGCCGTTGCCTATCCCACACACGCCACGTGGCCAGACGCCATCAATTTTGCCAAAACATCCAAACAAGCAGCACAAAAATAAGACTTTCAACAACAAGAAGGTTGGTTCGATCACCATTAGCACAGAGCCCTGCATCTTTGAAATTTAGAGCTCGAAACAGCCGGAAGTGCACACAGATTATGGATACATTCCAGAATGGATCCCAGTTGCGCCCAAATTGGCTGATTTTGTGCAATCCGCCAAAGAGAAACAGACAGAGAAGAAAATCTTGCCACAGTTGAAGAGCAAACCAGCCGCAAAGCTAACTGAAGGCACCACTGAAGTCGAAGAGGCTCCTGAAGTTCTGCTGGAGATTGATGAGCTGCCCAAAATTTCGTTTGCGAATGTCGTTGAAGCCACCAACCATCTGCCAATCCGATCTCCTCCCAAACTCAACATGCCATCTTCACCGGCCATCGGATCCGGCAACACTGCGCCACTGATCAGAACTCTGTTCGACTGCATCAGTTTCACTAATGTGCGACAACCAAAGAAGAATTCCTTCATGAAATCAGCCCAGACAACCGATGCATCGGATATGATGCAAGCCAACCAGACGCAGGTTCTGGAGAAACGCGAATTGGCAAGACAGCAAGAAGTCCAAGAAGAAGTAAAGAATGAAGAACCCAAGAAGAAGAGATCCTACAAGAAGATCTATTGGAACTCTTCCTTCCAAAGAAAAGCAGTTGAAGCCAAGAAGGTGGTCAAGGCACCGACCATGGACAAAAAGGAAACTAAGAAGGAAGTGACCAGTACAGCGATGATGAAGCCAACTGGTACAAATTTTAACACAAATCAGTCCCCACTATTTTACTCTTAAAAAACATGCACTTTCTTTAAAGTCCTTGCAACTCCGCGCGAAGAAGAAGAATATGGGAAAAAGTCGTCACCAAAATGCCACTTTGACTTGCTGCCTGAAGTGAGTGTGCAGCCATCTTCTGGAAGCATCACACAACATGGATGCCAACCTAATCAACAGCATCGACGAAAAAAACAGACGGAACAGCAAAGGAAACCACTGAGGACCATTTCCAAAGGAACAATGGCCCGTCTCAGAAGATTTAGAGAAAAATCAGACATATTCGCGCATCCCATAAAGGTACAAAATAGATAACACAACTTATGGTTGGAATATTTTAAAGGGCCGAACCTGGGAGGTTGACTGCACGCGAGCTGATGCTTTCATCAGAGATCTCTATGCGGAAGATCGCACTCCACGATCCATGGAGCTTGCCTCGCGACGATTGCTGTCTTTGATGTTGGAGCTGTTCGACTACAATTTCAACACCATTGCGGATCTGACTGTTCCTCGCACTGACAAATCGATGGCAAGCTGTTATGGCGATTTTTCTGAATCACAAAATGCTGTAAAATAAGTAAAATAATCCATATAGTCTGCACAATTTTCCAGTCCACGCATTTGTTGAACTATGGATATGAAGTGCCTGACCAAGAAATTGGACAATGGCAATTTGCCTTGGTTGGCGACAAAGACAATAAGACACTGGCCGTTCTCCCACCATTGGCTTTGTCGCACCACAATTATACAAGGCGTGAAAATGTTCTCGATCCAGCGAAAATTGCCCTGATTATCAACAAATACCACGAGATGCTGATTGATGCAGAATGTAAACATATTGAGAAATAACAAAGCATAATGGCACTTCTTTTTTAGCGGAACCGAATGAACCATTCAGCAATTATTTTGAACTGATTTGTAAAGCCGAGAAGCAGTCGAAAATCTTGGATAATCATGAGGCTAAAGTTTTACCACCAAGCCAGACTAATGCTTCTATGAATTTGAAAGGTGGAAGTGACACCACTGGAGATAATAGTGAGGATAATTAGAAATTCGAGATAATTTTCCGCTCCAAAAACATTTAGTCTCGCAACGCAAATCGTGTGTTGTATGCAAAATGAAAATTACAAAGCCTGAACAACGCTTTCAACTCTGGTGTGGATGTCCGTATCATTCCCGCCATAATAAGAAGTATTACTATAGTTCTTACATGCAATGCTTAAATTCCGCTTTCAGTTCCGATGAACCACCTTGTCCTACCCATGGAATTGAGCCAGTTGAAGCTCCACAAATCTGCGATGATTATTCTGTTGCAACTGGCGAAGGGGATTATACCGGACTAGCACAACAGGAGCTTCTGAACGATCTTGGCATCGAGTTGCTAACTCAATCCACACATACATCAGTCAAAACGCGTTCTTCAACAGGAAGAATACAGAAAACAGGCACGCTAATGATTCTAAATAAGTTAACTGACAGCAGCCAATTCTAGAAAGTTGTGTTTTTTGCAAGAAAACAATCTGCTCAATGTATGGATATGGGGAACTTGCCTGCGGCCACAAGTGCCATTGGGATAAGCCTTTTTTTGAATGGTAAATTCGTTCCATCAAATTAGCTCCATTCACCAAATTCAAATTTCAGGTGCATGAAGGGATTGCGCGTTAAATGTCCAATTAAGAAATGTAGTAAACGGATAGAAGTCACGTGCAGGGAAACTGGCTGTTCTACATTTACCGGTATTGGTCCATTTGAAACCGGATGCTATTGCAGTTCCACTAATCCTCGTGTGGACAATCGCCATTCTAACGAACTAGAAACGCTTCTAACTGCCAACAATGGAATTTGCCCGACATCTACTTGTAGACAAAAACATCCAGGATATTGCACCATTTGCAAGACGTTATTTTCACTTTTGCCTGATGGAAACCAGCCGAACAAAGTCTATCTTTCGTGTTGTAACTCTTACTTCCACAGAGAGTGTTGGTAAGTTAATATAGTGTTGCAATTTTTTATTATCTCCATAAAAAGGTATGGCGATGGCTTAAAACCCATCAATCCACCAAGAAACTGTTGCCCAAATGGATGCGTTGAAATACCTTCGGATGGTATTATTGATGTAAACTATATAGCCACGTGCTTCCAACCGTACTGTGTAGAAGACCAACAAAAATTAATACCAACATCCAACCGACCCTTACCAAAAGACCGTGGGCGAATCGGTGGCAGGTCGGAATTAGGCAGAAAACCAGGTTCACGCCATACATTGTTTTTGTATTTTACTAGAGTTTTTTGTCCAGGCTCACAAATAGCAGAAAGCTTGAATTCACAGTCCTCGCTTGACTCAACACTTATGCCTCCTCCTTCCTTGCCCCCGCCAAGACGTAGCACGCGCTCACGAAGATCATCCTCAATTTCGAGCCTCGATTCTGCGGATGAAGACCGTCTCAATTTTGACCCTGTAACCAAAAGATGCAAACAAAACCATCTTGGCTTGGGATGTGCTGCAAAGAATGCGAACCATTTACCGGAATATTACAATTCTCTTGCAATGGTAACACTGTATAAAAAAACAAAAAACATAATCTTTTAAAGGGCTTATGCCGCTGCCCTCATTGCACCGCCTTGTTGCTACACTCAGAAGCGACTGGACCCAATGCCTACTCAAAGTGTTGTGCAAAAGGAAAAGTAGACTTGCTTGACCGCTTTAACAGACTGCAAGAACGGACGCCTGACTTGATGGATTTAATAAACAATGCGAACCGATCGGCTTTTTGGACTGAATTATACAGCCGAAGCATGGAATACAACAACCATGTTGCGCTGGGACAACTGTACACACATTCCGATACAAAACTTTGGGACAAGCGGATCTATAAAATCAATGGAATGATCGAATACAAGCCCTGGGATTTCAAGCCCCCTTCTGCAAATATAGATCTACTTCGTGGGCAACTCTTCACAATCCCTCCAGACGAGGCCCACCAACGATTGGATGAGATCGCCAAAACAAATTACAAAAAACCTTTAAACGTATGCCATTTCTTGCAATACCCGCAAATATTTGGTTAAAATCCATAGGCTGATGTGCTCAAATTTCTCCATGACACATTACGCGAGCACCATCCGCTAGCCAAGATCTACGCCACTGCTTCTGAAATTTTTGATCAGTTAGAAGAGGAAGATCGAAAGAAATTCCGACTGTTGTTAGTCGAAACAAACAGAGCGGGGACTGAGCGCCAACTACAATTGGATGATGAAACCTTTAAACCGGTGGATGTCAAACAGTACACAACAGCAGATAAACTGAAGGGATTGGACATACACCCTGGCAGGATTGTCTTCCCTACTACTGCTGGGAACAAACTTGTCTCACAAGTAGCACATTTCACTTACTTTCAAATCACACTGACATATTGTAGATCTATTTGGATGATGGCACTAACGTACTGCCAGATTCATTCCGGTATGATGCAATACTAACAGGACGAAGGGGAACAGGAGAAATTTCACTGAAAGAATGGAGCCGAAACATTGATCCGATTCTCTTTCCTTTATTGTTTCCAGCTGGACAGGAAGGATTTGGTCAGAAGCCACATGTTTTAAAATATTACAACATCAGCTTTTAGTTAACGGAATCCCATTAAAGAAGCCAAAGAAAAAAACTCCAAAGTCAGATGCTAAAAACAAATCTCCTGCTGTCAATGACTTCATGGACGTAGATGTAGATGATTCTTTTGCCACTGGCTCAGTTGCTTCACAGTCTGACATGGAAAGTGACTTGGAGCTTTCACAAGAGATGGACGCAGCCGAAGATCAGTTAAACGAAAGTCTTGCAACTGGCCGCAAATTCGTCACAATGGCACAATGGTTCCGGTATATGGCGCAGCATAGATACGTCGACTGGTCAGTCTGCAATGGTATTCTAAACCTAATAATGCTAATTTATTTTAGGTCACTTCCCCATTGGCTTTGGGAAAAGGGGCAACTGGCGCAGCTCTATACTTTAACTGTAAACAACCGAATGGAAGCTAATAAGGTCCGATTTGAAAAAGTCCGCCAAAGCAAATATCGCCTGGCCAAAGGCGGAGCACTATTGAATTGGCTTCAAAAATTGGCTGCTGGCCAAGGTGCCTACAGAATTATTTTATTATTCTTATTATTTATCTTAAGGTGTAAAAGGACATGTTGGCCGTGCCTTTTTCACCAATGCTAACTATCGCGGATCTAAACAATTCTACCAAAAAACATATGCGGACATGGTTGCGATGTTTGCGAAGAAGGGGCAACCTCATCTACTTGTGACCTTCACAATGGACGCGTTAATGGAGGAAATGGCTGAAATGTTGCCAATAAAAGCAAATGGCGAACGCCAAGAGTGGTTCGAACGACCTGATCTTGTTTGCCGCCTGTTTCTTGACAAACGGAAGGAATTTCTTGCTGATCTATTCGAAAAAGAAGTCATGGGACCAGTTTCATGTGGTGTTGCTGTGATAGAACACCAGGCTCGGTACGATTGAGTCGGTTTAGCCTCACCATAAACTTTAATTTAGTGGATTACCTCATATCCATGTCTTGCTATCGTTGGATTGGGAGCGTCTAAGGACAATCGGACTCATCAATACCCCAGAGGAATACATGCGCGAATACATTTGCGCAGAAATTCCGGACAAACCAAAAGGTTGGGTCCAGTCTATTCGCTTCAAAGATGCAAATTGTGGTGTATTTTCAGGCCGAACACACTCAGATCGTCGGCAAAAAGAACTGTACGATATCATCACTATGAACAACATCCACACATGTTCTCCTTCATATTGCCTTGTGGACGGAAAATGCAAAAAACACTTTCCCAAGCAACTCTCAGAGGACTATGTCTATTCCGAAAATCACTATCCATTATACAAACGAAGGCCAGCAGCTAAAACCGAAGAGCAACGAAAGAAGAATCCCGGAAAATATGGCAATGTCTTAAGCTACAAGGATGAGAAGGGGATTAGCATCACACGCGACAACTCGAGTGTCGTTGCCTACAACCCATTTTTGTCGACAAAATACAAAGCACAGTAAGTTCACTAGATGATATCTCAGGCAAATTAAATGGTTTAGTATAAACGTTGAATTCGTGGCCGGCCCTGGCTGTGTCAAATACCTGACAAAATATGTTGCAAAGGGAGCTGACATGGCATTTGTGCGCTTGATGGAGGATGGAAAGGACACAGGGCAACTCCGTTATGATGAGTTCCATCAGATGCGTCTAGCCCGATATATGACATCAATGGAGGCATTCCTAGCCCTTTGGAATATGCCGCTTGTCTGGATGACCCACGAGGTTGTCCTCCCTTTTAATTGCACAATTATAACGTGATTTATACAGGTTGATGTTCTTGATGTCCATGGTCCAGAAGGAAAAGAACTATTGGTGGAGAAAGGCAAAGAAGAAGAAGTCGCAGAGGAATTTAAAGAACGTTTGCGCCTTGGCGAGGAACACATCACGCAACTGACTGCCTATTTCGAATTCAATAAAGAGAACAAGGGGGCTCCGCTTGGGTTGACCTATGCCAACTGCTTCAAAAAAATATGGTACAACACAGCGGCCAAAAAATGGCAAATACGCAAGAATCAACCACCGAGAAAGATCTGCCGTCTGAAAGGAGTCTCCCCATCCAACCCTGAACATTTGGTACATTTATAGCCTGATTAAATATGAATACTCACATATTTTAGGCTATTCGCGTTTTGTTGCTGAATGTGGCTGATCCAAAATCGTGGGAGGACCTGCGCAGAGACCCAAACGATAAAGATTTGGTCCACCCAACTTTTGTGGAGGCAGCAAAAGCCAGAGGCCTAATTTCCGACAATCAACAATGGCTCCGCGTCATCGACGAACACATGGGCACAAAGAGGACTCTTCGACAAAGAATCCGCTGGCTTGCAGTCTTCTTTGCCAATGCCGGCTTACAGGATCCAACTGGCCTGCTCGACCAATTTTTGGCAACAGACAAAAACAACTGGCTGCTCAGCAGCAAAGTGGAAAAGAAGAGCATCGACGAACAACGGCAATATGTACTGAGATCTATTGAATGGTTTTTACGAGCATCCGGTGTCCGACCGAGTGATATTCCAAGAATCGACGGGACCATGGAAACTGCCTGTGAACACATCGGTCTGCCGCCTCCTGAAGGATCGTTTGACCTGACTGACGAGGAATATGAAACGGTTTTTAATGGCTAACTTTTATAATTTAATAAGCCACTTTTATAGCTGGAACTTCGCCCTGATGATATTTTGGATCAGAAATTGGAAGACATTGATGGTGAACTCGTAAAGGATGGAGTCGCTCTTGGCAAAATGAAGGACCGCTACCAGAAAAAATATGAAGAACTGCAGAAAACAGCCAATAATCAGCAAAAAGAAGTCATAGAGACGATGTTCAATGCCGTATCAACATCACGGGACGTTATTGAAGGCACACTACACAAATTTCCAGAAGATGTTCCACGTTGCATCTTCGTGACAGGCGAAGGAGGCTCTGGGAAAACCTGGACATTCAACGTACGGCACAATTTTAACAATTTAAGAACCATACTTTCAATTTTAAGACAGCAATCTCGCGTATATGGGGAGCTGGGCTAAACTTTTTGCCCATGGCTACAACCGGGAATGCAGCTGACTTGCTGTTCGGTGGACAGACTGTTCACAGGCGCTTGTGCCGCGCCTGCCATGTTGACAAATATACTCCATTGCCGGACGCCAATGGAAGATTCGCTGAAATGTTGCGCAAAGTTCATGGCATACTTATCGATGAGATTACAATGCAAGACAAAGTTGTGATGGAATATCTCGACAACCTGTTCCGCTCAATCGCGCCACCAAGATTGCAACATCTCTCCTTTGGTGGAAAGGTTGGCTGGAAATTTTATGTTCCAATGCGCACATGTTTTTTAGGTTGTAATCATTAGCGGCGATTGGAAACAATTATTGCCTGTTGTACCAAAGGGTGGACTAGCTGCCCAAGTTGCCGCTTCTGTCCATGAATCCGTCTTTTACCCTGCATTCGCTGAAAACATCTTTCGACTTGAGACAAACATGCGTCTTGCAGCGGGACAAGAGGCCTATCGCTGGTTTCTGCAGCAGGTTGTCGCCTAAAATGCAAGATGACAAAGTGTTAACAATCTTATACTGCAGGTTGGAACCGCAGAAGCAAATGATGAAGAACGGCGCGTATTATTGCCGAAAAAAATGTGCACCGGAGACCGTGACAAAATGATTGCTGATGTTTTCCCCGACGAAATCCTACAGGAACCAGAAGAAAACTGGGAGGAACTCGCCAACCGGGCAATTTTGACCCCGTTAAACGATGAAACATTTGCCATCAACAACAACATAATGGTAGTGTTAATTTTGGCCAGCAATTTGAACTAGATTTATAAACAGGATCGCATGGGTGGCGAGGAAAAGATCTACACCGGCATCACTGAACTACTGCCTGATGAAACAGGAGAATTGGATTTGCAAAATGAAGAAGCCGACGCGTATTATGAAAACCTGATTCGCAACACGCCAAATGGACTGCCAGAACACCACTTGAGAATTAAAGTTGGCGCCGTCATGATGCTCATTCGTAACATCTCTGTGACTGATGGCCTATGCAATGGCACCCGTGTACAAATTATGAAGCCTGACAAAGGAAAAAAACTTGGAAACCACACACTGAAGTGCAAGATTCTGACGGGCTCTGCAAAAGGAAACGAATGTGTGCTCCACCCAATCACTTTTGAGTTTGGCGGAAATCCAAAAGCTCCACATGAAGGCAACATCAAGGCCAAAAGAATTCAATTCCCGCTGCGGCCTGGGAGTGCAATGACTATCAACAAAGCACAGGGTACTCGTAATGCACAACATTCTTTACCTTATTTTGAAAATTGCTAGGTCAAACACTGAAAAGTGTCGGAGTCCTTCTTGACAGACGCGAGTGCTTTTCGCATGGCCAACTTTATGTCGCTTTATCACGGGTCAGCGGCATTGAAGACATCAAAGTCTGCACCAGACGTTATGACCGTCGCGTTGTCAACGTTGTTGCCCAAGCTGTACTTGATCGCGTTGACATCGAAAAAGCCAAAATAACACCCTCCAAGGATACCCTCAACATGGTTCATTTTGTGATGATTATTAGTAACAAATTATTAGTAAAAAAGTTGCTTTAGTTGCATGATGAGCCCACTGCGGATGAAGCAATGGATGTGCAACACAACACAATTCCTGCTGCTTTTATTCTACCTGCTGCTTCACCTGTGGTCCGCAACATTCGGCCGTTGGATCTCGATGTGAACGTTACCAAACAACATCTGCGGAAAATATCCGTCAAAAAAGGCGACATCACATTGCAAAAAGTTTCAATGATCGTCAACGCTTCCAACAAACAGCTCCAGAAGGGCGGTGGTGTAGACTATGCCGTACACAATGCCTGCAAACCCGAGGAAGCTACATTGAAAGCTGCACTCAAAGCACATCATTCACAGAAAGGCAAAGACCTAGATGATGGAGAAGTTGTCGTTACAAAGGCATATGGAGATCTCGCCAAGATCGGCGTGGAATGTTTGTGAAATATAAAATATCCATGGAACGCGAGCATTTTATTAAGATATCGCACATGCTGTTGGGCCTTTCATCAAATCAATACCAACACAGCCACAAAGAAACGCATTACAAGCCTGTTACACCAATGCACTTGACGAGCTCATCAGATTACAAGGGAAATCTATCGTGAGTACGCAGAATACGTGCAAAATTTCAAGATCTTTCCCAGGCCTTTCCTTGCATCTCCATTGGTGCCTTCCACTACCCGCGTGGTCCAGCTGCTCAAGCGGCAATGGAAGCCATACTTAACTGGTTGGCAAAGAATGACACGCCTGCTCTGAAAGAGATCCGGATTGTTCCTTGGGATAAAGAGAATCTCAAACTGTACGAAGACTTAACGCGGCAAATCAAACATCAACTTGGACCATCCCGAACACCAACCCCACAATCATCACGGCAAGGGACTCCAGTCCCATTAATGAGGGCATCAACTCCGGGTTAGCTAACCTATTAGCAGTGTTGGTATTAGAACTTGCTTTAGCACAACAAGCCGTGACACCGAAGAAAATCCCGGTCCCAAAGCGACCGGCAGATGTGCAACCTGTTGGACCGAGTGCAACTCCCACGTTTGCACCACTCACTGTAACGCCGAAAAAGGCCCCGGTAGCCAAACGACCAGTTGCTATAAGACAACAACCTTCAACAAGGTGTTTGACTACCTTTGTACATTGATCATTTCCAATTTAGTTCACTCTTTAACTCCCCGGTGAAAAAACGCCCAGCAATTGTGGAACAACAACCGAAGCAACCACAAGTCCCACCCCGTTACACCAAGGCTGACATCGTCAATAATGCGGGACGTGGCAACTGCTTCTTTTAGTATGAAACTTGTCATGCAGATTTTTAATAGAATTGAGCGTTTAGTGCAATCAATCTCGTATTGTTGGGCTCGGACAGTGACCATGCTCATTCCACGTTGCTACGGAATGCAATGGCCCAACTTCTTCGCACAATTGTGGACACTCCTGGACTCTACCCACGAGCAGGCGGTTTTCAAGACCGTGCAAGCTTCTTAGATTACTTGAGCCACAACTTTGCGGGAGCCGCAGAGGGAAGAACTCCAGCAGTCCGTCTACGCGCTCATGCCAACGACCTGCAAACCAACACGCGATGGGCAAGTATCTACGATGCCCGATTGGCAGCATTGGTCACAGGGCGCATTGTTGTCATGCTTCGGACTGCGTATGACACAGCCACAGCCCGTGATGTCGATCCAAAATGGGACGATGATCACCCGCAGCAATATGACATCTATTTTCCAGATGGAGATTCATTTGTAAATTCTTCTTTAAAAGTTATATTTCTATTTGCTATGATTAAGTGTGAGCCGCGATCGCCAGATTTCTCGCTCGATAACATCCACGACTTCCTTGTGGGCAGAATGAGCGGCGCCTATGATGAGACAGGACGATGGGATATCGAAGGAGGGCAACTCATCACACGCCGGGTTAGAAGCCCTATTGTCGTGTGGTACAATGGCTATGACCATTTCCAAACCATCATCGATACGGTTGGAAATAAATACTTTTAATAGCAAACTCTTACGCGATAATATAGACTGCTCCACCGCCGACTCAACAACAAATCCAAGAAGCCATCGAACGGCTGGAAACACAAGAAGTCCCGGAAGCATTGACCCAACAACCTGCCCCAGACTTTGTACCTATGCATCGGGATGTTGAAGTTCCTGGGGCCAACCCTAATGTTGTCATCGACATCGATTGAAATTTGAGCAAAACAAGAGGTGAATGCTCGCCAAGTTGACGGCATAAATCAAATTTTTTTGGTTCAGACAATGCCAGCAACCAGTGAATCAACCAATGAGCCGTTCCACAATGAGCCGATACACGGCGCGAGGAGGCAACCTCGCATTTATAGGGAGAAGGTTGCGAAGATATATTCATTACACAGTTGGCGAAATAATGCACCAAAAAAACGCAAACTAAAAAAGACAAAGGTACCAAAAAATAAAATCAAGAAACAAATTCAGAAAATAAAAAAATGAGGTGCCAAAAAATAAAACACAAAAAAACCAACTAAAAAATGAAAAGATGCCAAAAGAATGCGGCCACGTCAAATGTGTAATGACCCGAGTGTGGAAGGACTTTGAGATTTTGCGTTGGGTGGGTGGGTCCATAGTACAACACAGCCAACGCATATCTTAGATTTATTTGGTAATTGAGATTATCTGCTAAAAAGTCCGACCATTCTAAGTAGTACGAGTCTCTTGCTTTTAAATTATGGTCTTCTTCTTGTACAATTTCCAATTTCCTGTTAGGGAGATTGGAACGAATTTTTATGTTTTTAAAAAAGTATAGATCGTACTACCGGGCGACCCACCCGCAGTTGACGTTGCAAAGAATAGCTAAAAACGCGGCCTGTGCTACGATTGGCCCACGCCGAGCATACCCAAAGGGCTAGGGAATGGCTTCCGAGCGGCACCCTTTTGTACCCTCCACCTCAGTTGTTTCACGACCCATTCCCAATATACAACCACCCCTAACGCCGGGCTAGTTTTTAATATAAAAAGAATAAAGTCAATCATCCNTTAATTCAATCCATGGACCCATTTTGCACCTAGTTCTTAAGGAAAAACAAAATTTTAAAACAGGGAATAATCAAATTAAGGGAGGATCTTTATATATTATTTTTACACATCCATTAAAGGCCTTCGGTAAAACGATGTGCCGTTCTCGTGTCATACTTATTAAAATGGAATTATTTATGACATAGCTCTAGCACCGAGAAGGGTGTCGTCGAGGGATGGGGGAATTCTCTCGGATTATGCACTTGCACACATTATGCCACATTTCCGCTTTTCGCCCAATTTGGACCGGATTTTCGTAAACAACCACCAAACTGTGCATTTGTGTGGTGACATGCCCCAAATACCTTTTTAACCCTCCATCCATCGTCTTTCGTCTTTCTGGCGCGACTAATTAAAAACATTTTAAGGCAAATATTTGCGCGGAACAAATGAACAAAAGCACCACGACAATGACAACAACGACGACAAAACTGATCCATCGCCTGGTGCTGCTCATCAGCATTGGCTTCTTTGCATTCGTCACAATTCCGCGAAATGGCGCGGATTCTGTTCATAATGCGGAAAATGAGGAGGCGGACGAACCGGAGACGACGGCGGTATGGTTTCGTGGGAATTTTGTAGGCATTGTGTATGCGAGTTCAATTCCGCCGGATTTGGGTCCTTCAATTTGGGGAATTATTTATGACATAGCTCTAGCACCGAGAAGGGTGTCGTCGTGGTGTAGTGGTCTACCACGCTGGACCACTTAATTCATAAATCTCAATCCGTGGCATTTTGTAGTCAATGACTCGTCTGCTACTGAATGTTGATTATGATTTTTTACCCCATAAACCAAGCATGTTTTGCTATTTCTGGCTACTCATACATATAATGAAATGGAAAATGTATCTTTGTGTAGTGGTTTACCACGAAGGACTGTAGTCCAGAGATCAAGTTCGAGTCATTCGCCTTAATTAATTTGGTTTTAGATAGGAATAGGGCAAATAGTAATTTTTTAATTTTTTCGAATTTCCTTAAAAGTTCGATTTTTATTGAATTTTTCGAAAATTCGAGTTTTTCGATAAAAGTCGAATTTATTCAAGGAAAATTGGAAAAAATTTTCAGACCATTCGAATCAGCATAAAATTCTGAACAACATTGCCTTTTATGATTTTTATCTAACAAGTCTAATAAAAAAAGTTTTAAGGATAAATAATTATATTTTGGCATTTTTCGTCGAAACGACCTAGCACTCCCAAATTTACTTTCATTTAAAAAAATCTCTAATCAAAACCTCAAATCAATCTGAATCACTTTGTTTGGATTGGGATACACTGGCGATATTCCGCCATCCGCAGGAATGTCACCGCAAATACTTTGCGGACCAGGACAGTTTTGTGTGCGTGTGCACCAGAGAGTACTGTGACGAGATGCCGCCGACAAGATGGCCATGGCATAAAAAAGAGAACGGAGACGGAAATGATCCCGGGGATAGTTTCGTGTATCACATCAGCGACCGAGAACGGCGGCGCATGGAGTGGCGAGAAGGGACCTTTACTAATAAGGTGGACAAAGGTCAATGGTTGCCAGAGAATAATACATATAAAATAGGCTGTAAGATATGAGTACACAAAGGTACTC
>LDKF01000542.1:1205-33782 GCA_001026735.1 Rotylenchulus reniformis
ATATGAAGAAGAATGCCGTAAAATTGGCAAAATCTATGGTATTCTGCATAAAACCCACATCACAATCTGCAACACCGATATGTGCAATGAAGAGGTAAGGTCGGGCGTGTCCGGACAATCCACAGTGGACAATCCGACAGTAAGGCTAAAATCAACATTTTTCTCATAAATTATAATTCTAAATTTATTTATCGTTATTTTATATGTGTTAGCAATGTTTTATCGGGTGGAGAAAAAAAAATTTTTGTTGAATTTTTTTTGAAGAAAAAAAAATTTTTGTTGAATTTTTTTTGAAATTTTTTAAAGATTTATTGTTTGATCAATTGTTTCCATCAAAAAAAATTTCAAACCATATAAAATTAAAGAGAAAATAAATTAAGAATTATGTTGACTTTAGCCTTACTGTCGGATTGTCCACTGTCGGATTGACCGATGTCGGATTGTCTACTGTCGGATTGTCCTAGCGCCAAGGTCGGGGGCTATATTCAGGGTTGATCCTAACGGTTGATCCTAAAATCGAACACATATATTTTCAAAACTATCGTTAGTAATTTAAAAACGCAGAGGTCCAACCAATTAAAGGGAGCGAAAGTTTACTAAAAGATGAAAAATTTACGTACCTTCCAAGACGTATCCTCCAAGAAAAATTTTGGCGCTATATGAAAGACGGTTACTTTTGAAAATCCACAATTTATCAGAGGGGACCCTTTTCATCTGAAAACCAAAAAACAAAATTTTTTTCAAATTTTTACTTTTTTTAACTATTCTTGAGCAAAAGAGTTGCAAAAAAAAACAAAAAAAAATATTTTTCATTTTTGCCTAAAAGGGGGGAGGGACCCTTTTTGTGGATTTTCAAAAGTAACCGTCTTTTATATAGCGCCAAAATTTTTATTTCTATGCAAGTAACTTTCACATAAAGAGAAATTCTATGTAAGAAATTTTATTTTGTCATTAAATTCTTGCTGTATTTATAATTATTTAAGATAATTAATACTACTATTGACGGGTGGAAGAATGGCACATACGAACCATTCAAAATGCCAACCCTGAAGCCAGAGTTTTGCAATGGAACAAGAGTAAAACAAGTCACTTTCCAAATGGCCATGAAAATTTGCGTCAGAGATGGTTTTACTTGTGCTGAAGGGTAAAATATTTTATTGTTTTTGATGTCGTCACTCGAATCGAGATATTTTTCGAGTTTTCTTGATCTCGATTTCGGGTTTTAAATCTCGGAAAACGAGTCTATTACAATGGATATAATACTAGAGGTTCCAGAGAGAATTTCAATTTTTTATAATTTTCTTTGAATTATATATATTTTTTCAACTACTCTCGTGTGAAACGTTTTTTTCCCTTTTCCTTTGTTTTTATTAAAAGGAATTCAACCCAAAATCATAACCCGAAGATTTTTTGTCATCTGACGATCAATTAGCTGAATGAATAAATAATTTTGCCGGATTTTTTCGGATTCGAATTTCGAACAATTTTATGCAACATAGTCTTCAATATCCCTTTAAAAAACTATGGGAGAATCGTTTTTTAAAGAAACCAAGAATTTTATGGAAAAATATTCGTGACAATAAAACTAAACACCACCTATTTTTTCAGATTAACCTTTTGTTATCGGAGTCGTTTGAATGGTGATCGAACTTTGAATTCTAAGAAAATAAAAATTTTCGCGAACAGAACTACTCCCTTCCATCTGGGCAATATTTTGGTGGATGAAATTGACAATCTATGCAATCGGAAGGGGCTTTGGCCAGCAGAATGGACGAGGTTCAAGAACCACGGATTTAATCTTAACTCCGACGGAAAATCAGTGAATATCCTAACATCGTATAACAAAAGAATGTGAGTGATTTGGTCTGAATTCAAAATTTAATATTGGTATGAAAATAGTAGGAATTTACTCTTATATTATATTTATGGTATATGTATAAGGTTGAGATTTTTGACATGTTTTTGCACAAATTTTTAAAAAGAGGACGATTATTATTTTTATAGGCAGTCTGAAAATTTCTACACATCGAGTTAACCTGCTTACAGACTATTTTTAGACATGAAAAACTCAACTTAGAATATTTTTGAAAATGATTTAGGATCTAGAGAGTTCATGCTTTCATTCGACATCAAATTCTTTTTTNGCCATTTTTGTTTTTATTTTTGCAATTTTTTTTGCTATTTCTATACCTTGCATCAAATTCCACATTTAAGATCCAATGCCCCTCTGAATTCCAATGGGTGTGCTATCTTCCATTTCGATAGAAATGGGAGGAGAACAGCAGAGGAAGGCACAATTTGGGCGCTCAAGAACTTCAAGGCGAGTCAGGAAGAATTGAAGGATTATTTCCCTTTTAATCACTACAAAAAATCCCTTACAATTTTCCGCTCTGAAAAATTAGAGGGAAAGGAGGGTTGTGTAGGTGAATCAGATCTAGACGCAATTAGATTTCTAAAATCCTTTATACTCGCAAAATTTTTCTAGCAAGTTGTAATTCGCAGCAGCCAAAAGCCCCCTGCAGTCCGTAATTTCATCAATTCCAGAATTCGAATAACACCACTTTTTCCTTTTCGCTTAATTTTTTGAATTCTGAATGCAATTCTTTGCTAAGAAAATACCTAGTTTTACCTGGCTTCTACCATAGCGAGTATGAATTGATTAATATAGCTAGAAAAATTGGCTTTATAACTCTTTAAACATTCACTATAATAATTATTTATATGCTTGCCATCTCACATCAGTCAGAGAAAGGCCGCGTGAAATTCGATGACAACGATTTTTGGCACAAATTACGCATTGGCCGAGTGAACATGCAAAAATCTGATCCACTTGACGCTTTGCCCTACGATATGTTGCTCGGTGTGACAACAGGACTGCAGCGGAAGTTATTCACCGTTTATTCGGAAGAGAAAAACCTGAACCAATGCTGGATGCGAATCACTTTTGTATGTTCAAAAAAGAGATAATTCGACAACAACTAGGGTCAAACTCAAAAAATAAATGCCATAAAAACAAAAATATAACCCCCCCCTGCATTATAAGCCCCGTGGGTTATAGTCAAAATTTGTATTTTACATATGGGAAAACAAAAAATTTTAACATCATATAATCATAGTTCATGCAGTCTTTTATTCTCCCTGTCAGTAAAAACAAAAATTTCTAAAAAATTGTAAAAATTTCTTTTTAATACCATTTATTCACAAAATACATTGCCATAAATATGGAATAAATGGACAAAAAATGCGATATGTATCAAAATATCGACCAATATTCAAAATATATCCTAAATTGGTGAAATTTGAGCCAACAGTTTAAAGTTTTTTTAAAATTAATTTTTAAACTTGACAAATCAATTCTAGGAGCAAGAAAAAACATTTTGAAAATTTTCCGAATAACACGAAAATTTTTAATTTTTTATTGCATTTTTACTTAAGAATTTTTCAAAAAGGGAAATTTTTTGTAAAGTTTGCTTTTGGCAAAATTATTTTGATGAATAATAAGATCAAAAATTATATCTCAACACGAAGAAATTCTATACCGCGCACTCCACCATTCAAAAAATGGGCCGAAAAATAGTGCCCTCCTCTCCATTGTTGAGGTTGGAAAATATAAGCTGCATTATGTATAAGTAGGGCCCGGATTTCTAGGTTATAACCTATTTTTTTGGCGCATAGTTTATGGCCAAATATGCAGAAAAAACATGTTCCCAAAGTTGTTTGATGCTTTTTAGAGTGAGTTTTTGTCAACTATTTTCACCTATTTTGAGGTTTTAGCACCTAATAGTTTTTTAACAACTATTTTGGGTTTGGCCACCTATTTTCCACCTATTTTGATATTTTTCATAAAATTTGATAGGAAAATCGGAAAAATAGTGAAGATTTTCGAAAATTTTCAAGGAAAAAATGAAAAAGGTGAAGATTTTCAAAAAAATTCGGGCCAGAACAAAAAATTTAAAAGGGCCCAAATGCTCAAATCGGAGGTCCCCATCGAAGTCTCCTAATACTTGCAACAGCAGTAAATACTTTACAAATTTGGGTACTTGTTAAAAGTTTAATAGAATACTCGATTTTTAGTTTATTAAAAACTAAAATTTTACCAAATTCTCTTTCCTCCCCCACCCACCCCCGAATACCGAGACAAAAAATTATTTTTTCATAAAATTCAAAAATTTGCCAATTCTAGGAATTTTCTCCATCAATTTGAGGAATTTTCTCCACTCAAACTTTTTTTCTGTATTTTGTTAGCAATTAGCATTTAAAAACAACAATGCTATTAATATGCATAAATTACAATATTTTGATGGTGAACTAAAAAAATTGTAACATAAATCAGTGATTTTTTAGCAACTATTTTTCATTTTTAACACCTATTTTGTACTTTTTTAGCACCTATTATAGTACCTATTTTGATGGTTTTTAGCACTTAAAAATCCGGGCCCTAATTATAAGCACCCCTCAAATATATGACCCTCTGGAGAGGGGATGAAAAATATAAACCCCGGAGTTATAATACATTTTTACGGTAAATAATAAATTATAAAACGCACAGATGTAAAGCGCAATATTAGGAAGAGTAGAATGAAAAAATGTCCATGCTAAAGTGAGGTTATAATGGAAAGTTTAGAGAATAAGAGAATAAAAAGACACATAAAAAATGGATCAAGAGAAAAAGCGAAAACACACAATAATTTATCAAAAAACAATAGTTTCAATAACAATCTTGGAAAATGATTCGTTTCTTTTTCAAAAAAAAATATTAAATTTCCTTATTAGAACGATGCCAAATCGAACGGAGGTTTTATTTAATAGGATAGTTTATAATCTAATGAATATGAAATATAGATACTACCATGGTATCATTCAATAGGGAATTCAATGTTATTATTATGTGTACTGAACTGACAAGATGAGTCATATCTAGGGGGATATTTTGCGTAGATATCATGTCTCGTGTTATTGTATCATGTAATTGCTATGCTATGAATTAAAAAAGGCCTACTAAAATAACATAAATAATTACAATTAAATTGACAATGCTGTGATTCAGTTTAAACAATTGCAATTAATTTTATTTTAAATAATTTATTTTTTTCCAGGAGCTCGATTGTTTGCGCGATTGTTTGAAAACGACAAATTGGTGAGCATCGATGTGCCAACATTTTTGGCATTTGTGTATTCATCATATATATGTCTAAATGCAACTAACAATGAGAAAAGTCGGGAATAAGCATTAAAAATAGCTTAATGTTACTTGATTTGAACTTATCACTATAGAAAAGTATCGCCAGAAGAGTGGCGTGATTTTTTAAAGTGAAAACTAGCAATATGTGAGTATTATGGCAATAACCTTTTTCACACTGGTCCATTTTGAGATGGCAAATGTATATTTTTTAAAATAACTTTTTGATCATTTTTTGATTTTCTATTTCTTTGTGTTGCGATTAAACCGTGACAATAGCATTGATATAAATTATTTCTAGGATTGGCACCGAACCTTGGGTGAATGGACAAAGCACCCGGAGAAAGAAATAATGGCACCGGAGAAAGAAGCCCGTAGCGAATGCATGAGCACCACAATATGATTTTGTTTTAGGGGTAGGGGGTACAAGAAACTGGTATTTTCAAATAACAAAAAAGGATATTTTTAGAATATAAACAAATTCATCATCGTATTTTTTGTTTATTGAATTTTACCTTCGTTCTAAAATTTTATTTTACAATTGAGACAGCCAAAAATTTTCAAAAAAATATTATGGACTGNCCTCTAATATAAGACCACCCTCTATGTAATTCGAAAACGACTAAAAACGAAGCTTTTTCAAGGATAAAGTGTTTTGAAGATTACATCATTTTCTACACTAATTTACTACCTGCTTGGTTGAGGTCACCGTGCAATGTGGTTGCGGTACGCTGAACGAAGTTTTGTACGATGGGCATATGCTGAAAAGTTGCAATAAAATGGGTTTTATTCCTAAAAGTTCTTTATACCTTAAAATCCCAGCAACGTCAAAATAATGATATAATAAAAAAATTTTGACTCTTTTTTCTTTGGCCACCAATTTAACCGATGACTCACATCGAACCAGCAGTGAAAGTGCAGAATATCGAACTCGGGTGCCATTTTTCGTACTTGTGTCATCTCCTAGAGAGTCGGATAGGCACTGTTGGCTTTCCACACGTCCGGGAAGCGGTTGCCGGCAGGCATGAACAACAAATTTTTCAAAAAAATTATTAGGATTTTTCTCAAAAATTAACCATCGTTCATGGGACACTAATTGGTCTGCAGCTGTTTCAGTGAAGTCATGAGATGCGAACAAGGACAGTGCGCCAAATTTGATACCCATGTATTATTTGTTATTATTTATAGACGGAATCTAAATTTGGTCACTTACCCTTCTAGGCTCGGTGTTGAAAGCGCATTGCGCTTTCAGCACTCGTGTACTGTTATGGTAAATTAAATCTGAAAAATATTCTTAATACATTTAAGGAACATACATACTCTATTAACTGTAGCTCAAAATCTAATGATCTTTCTTAAATGGATTAAGAATATTTCTTTTAGATTTAAGTTACCGATCAGGTGGCGGAGCCATTCTAGTTCAACCAATTAAGATTAAAGAGATTCATTAAATATTTAAGATTTTTAGTCAATTTCAAGAATTGCTTGGGTGATGGAGTTTTTTGATTGGATCATAATAATATTTATATGCTAGGATTTTCAAATTTATTAATAATTAATGATTATATTATTAAGTTGTATTGCTCTTTGTGATTGTTTTTCCCAAAATATTGCATTAGATTTATAGGGATTTATGGTAAGTCCCCATGTTTTTGACCAATTTACGATTTCGATTATTGCTTATTTAATTTTTGGCTTTGATGATTGTTTTTAGATATCGTATAAATTTTTAGATCATCGGTAAAAAGCTTAATTTTTATTCAGGTAAATCATTGATATATGTATAATGAACAACAAAGTTAAAACTGATCCTTGAGGCACATCGGAATTTGTTGGTAATTTCTTTGAATATTACGCTTGTATTTTTTACTATGATAGTTCAATCCTTTAGAAAATCTATTATTCATTCCAATAATTTTCCTCGAATACCAATTTTAAAAAGTTTTTTGTAAAAGGAAATGGTGTGGGATTAATTAAAATGCCTTTTGAAAATCTATATGTAAACAATCTATATTATATTTGCCATATCATACCAGACCTCTATTACAGTGATAAGTTGTGTAGTTGTTGAGCGATTTATTATAAAACCAAACTGATTTTCTGAAATAAGTTTATATTTTTGCAGAAAATTTGATTTTTTTTGCTAAAAAAGATTCCATTATTCTACATAAACAGCATGTTAATGAAATAGGTCTGTAATTTTCTGGGTTGGTATTGTCCCCTTTCTTAAAAATAGGAATAACTATAGATTCCTTCGAAATGGAGGGTAATTTTTCTTAAAAGAAGGATCAAAAATTTTCAAAATTTTCTCCGGCAGCCCCTATCGGTACGCCGGACCCTTACTTCTTGCGAAGTGGTCTTAAGCAAAAAAATTATCGTTAAGGAAAGGACGAAAAAATTCTTAAAAATTCCCCATCGGCCCTATCGAATCGCTGAACCCCACTCCTTTGCGAAGTGGTCTGTTTTGTAAAGTTAAGGCAAATTTTGGGTTTCGGAAAAGACCACTTAATAAACGAAGTCCGAAACCCAAAATTAAAGGAAGAATATTGAAGAGAGGAAAAGAAAACATGTCAAAATATGAGCTGAAAAGCACAACTAATTGTAGAGAAGTTTAAAAATAAGATAACAAAGAGCATCACTAGTCCATGATCGAGAATCAAAACTTCCACCGATGGATATCTCGAAAATCAATTGATCTTGCTCGCCATATCTTAATCCAAGCCCATGCCAGGCGTGTCCGACATCAAACATCCGTTCAAAGTCTCATTGCATTGCTTCTTTCGGATCTGTTCGCATTCCTAAGTGATCGGATTGTTAGGCATCTTTTGGATTGACCATTGCATCGTCGGGATTGAAATGCCTAGTTCTTGTTCGGGTTCAATGGCCAGGATAGCACAGCATAAAGTAAAAATTGATATTAGACTATGATTTCTAAGATTATGAAAATTTAGATTTGAATTTATAGGTTTAATATTTAGAATTGCTAACAATTTAAACTTTCCTTCTACAGTAGTTTATTCTAATTCATATTTCTCTCTGTTAATTATTAAATCGTTATAATCTTCTAAATCGTTAGCATCCTCTTTCATGTAGTACATTCGATGTATGTACTAGAAACCGGACTTTTGGTTCGAGATGGATCGAATCGATATTCTCGAAAAATCTCGAAAAATGCTCAAAACCTTCGAGACCGATCTCGAATCGAGATTCCCGAAAGATCTCGAATCTCGAAAAATCTCGAAAAAGACCCGAGAGTTCCGAGATCGATCTCGAATCGAGATTCTCGACAAATCTTGATCTCAAAAAATCTTGATGAAAATTTTTCGAGATCTCGATCGAGATTTCGTTCAAAATTATCATTTGACAAAATTATCCATGAAAAAATGCACTAATGAAATTTAAAAATGCTAATTAATCAAGAGAAAAATATGGCGCTATATATGAGTATAAAAAATTGTAACCGGAATTCACATTCTGTCCTTTATAAAAAATTATGTAAAAGTTTTTGTAGATTTTAGGAGTTTTTACTTGAGATTTTAGAGATTTAATAGAAAGATTTAACTTAGAGATTTTATTTCGCTTAAAATATGGTTCAAATAAACAAGAATTTTTCATGGTTTCGAGATTCGACATCTCGAATATTTTTCGAGACCGATCTCGAATCGAGATTCTCAAAAGATCTCGAATCTCTAAAAATCTCGAAAAAAAATCAAATGCTTCGAGATCGATCTCGAATCGAGATTCTCGAAAAATCTCGAATAATCTCGTCTCGATCCGGTCTCTAGTTTGTACTACACGAAAAAAAAACTAATAATACCTTCTACTCTCAATTCAAGCTTTCAAGTTCCAATTGATACCAGTTGATTATAATAAACTTAAAAGGATTTTCCGTGGAATGTATGTATTTCAATTCGAAAATTTTTTCTCTCTTTTTTTAATTTTGACTAAAAATCATTTAAAAAAAATAAAAAATCTACTTTACAGAATCTATTTTTATTTTCAATTGTTTCCTACATTCATCGTTTATTTCTATCTATATTGAGTAATTTTACTAAGATGTTTTTTTAGAGAGAGTTCCTATTTCTTTAAATCCCGTCCAAGGGTTGCTTAAGAGGCGATGCTTATATTGGGGTGGCAAGAAAGTTCTGTCATAGTAGAAAGAAATTTTTAAAATCAAAATTTTTAAATTAGTATCCCTAAATGAATTTGGTGTTAAATGATATAAAAATTTTCACAAAATTTAGCTTCAATTTTTCCGTCGAAAAAATTGTCTGTAACAGGTTGACTCATTGTGTAGAAATTTTAATCGGTTTAGAAAAATTATTAAAAACGCAGAGAAAAATGGATATAGATGATAGCACAGACAACCAAACATGGAGAATTTGAATTTAATCTTAAAAAATTGAATCACCTTAAATTATAAGGCATTTCGAGGCTTTCAACATAGTGGTTAAATTTAATTTTTGTCCCGAAACTCATATTTTTGCAAATAAAACAAATAAATTTAAATATTTAATTTTACTCCGCTCACCGAACTCTATCAGATAATGAATAAGTAATCGACAAAATTTAGTTTACGCAAAAATCATTTTTTCGACCATACTTTACCATACTTTTTTTTTTAGAAAAATGGAAATTATATTATTTTTCATTTTCATAAATGAGTTATTTATATTCAATAAAGAGACACTAGCATAAAAGATTTTTTAAAAGCTCCGAAGTGATTTTTTTGAAAAATTTGAGAAATTAGAAGGTTAAAAAGAAAGTTTCAAAACCGTAGAAATCATAATTGAGACCTTTGATAATAAATTCAATGCTCTATTTACCTTCATTTGCTATTACTATTATTAAAGAATTTATTAAAGAATATTGCCAAGTATACATAAATAATAACCTGCATAAACGTCGAGTGCATCCAATAATTGATTTATTGGATGCAAAATATTCCTATTTTTCGTCAGAACTCGAATTTTGGACTAAAATATTTTATCAATAATCTCATTTCTGATTCCTAAAATAAGATTTTGGAGTAAATTTATCAATTTCTTTTCGTTTTGAGACCTTACATAGTACATGTAGGAAGCCCAATTTTTCGCGGCCCTAACCATTTCAGCATCCTGCCATTTATGGCCTTGCACTCTCAAGCCTATGCCTCGGTCAACGTCCAAACCAATCGTCACGTTATATTTTTTTCCCTCCTCAATAGACACATTGGGATTGGTCACAGATCCAATGAGACGCTCCGTTGCTTTGCCAGGATATTTTTCCTACGAAATATTTATACAAATATTCATTGCCAAGAAATGTATCATTTTTTATAAATTTATATTATGAAGCGAACGAGAAAAGAATAGCACATTCAAAAGTTGGTTTCAAAATATAGTTTGGAAAAAGCTGATATATTTTTTGGCAATGAGTAACAGAACAGATTAAGTTGGAACAGAAAAACGCTGATTCAGACTAACCTAATAAACTAAAATATTTAGTGATCGGATAAAAAATCGGGCAGTTAGGTGTGTCAAAAAACGCAACCAATTGACTCGAATCTTCCACTGCTTATTAACAATTTCCACAGTGTATTGATATGCCAAATATCCTTGCAAATGCAGTGGATTCTTTTGATGTACGATGGCCACATTGAAACGAGGCAATTGAAAAGTAACATTTCCACATGCATATTGCAACCCATAGATGCCGATCTTCACGGTTTTTGCTAGAGAGGATTATAAAATTAAATGGGAGGAATTAAAAAGACAAGCTTGCACTCATTTTCAATGTACTCGTACGTCGTACCGAGCCTTTTGGGCCTCTCGTATTTCGCACTCATACTCGTATCGACCTTTTTTGACCCCACGTATTTCGTACTCGTACCACCCAAAAAGGCTCGTACTTCGTACGTACTCGTACTTTACTTTTTTCGTATTTTTCTCGTACCTAGTGAAAAAAGCACAAAAATCAAAAAAATTTTATTCTCGAAAATAAATGCTTAAATTTTGATTCTTAAATTTTCTTATATTTTTTGTTATTTAATTGACATGAGAATTCGAGCCATATCTTAACAAGTAGGGAGGGTGACCCAAGACTTTACGAACCCCATCCCATTTCATGAATTAAATGAATATATTAAGAGATGTTGGGGGCGGCGGTCCCGATAGGGGCCGCCGGAGAAAATTTTGAAAATTTTTGAGCATTTTCATAAGATTTTGATCAAAAAATGTTAGACGGGGGCCCTTCATTTCACATAAATTTATTTCACATTATTTCACATTTGATCAAAAATTTCGAAAAATTCGCCAAAAGTGCCATTCTTAGGGGTGCTTGTCGGTACGAGTTTTTGGGCAAAAAATTGGGTCGTACTTCTTACTCGTACTCGTACCAACCCTTTCGGACCCCTCGTACTTCGTACTCGTAGTACGAGTACGAAGTACGAGTACGAATGCACAGCACTGGTGGCCAGGCATCGATTCCGGGCCCGATTGTATTCATCGGCGACCGAATTATTGCCCAAGCTCGGGATCGACAATGGTCGAAATCGTCACACCAAAATTCTTTTTAGGGTCCAACTGATCAGGATAGCACATCAATATACTAAAATATCTTATTACCTAATTAGAAACTATCCAACATTTTTTTATTATAGCTGGTCTAATTCTCAATAATTTCTAGGAAAAAAGCATAATGGCCAATTTTAACATTCAAACCGTTATATTTTGACTCTATACAAGTTTTGAAAGTTCCCAACTATTTATTTCTTCCGAATATGGTCAATACCCTATCCGAAGATCAAAAACATCGATAAAAATGCTTGGATGATATTTTGACCTTGTTTGGATGGATAAACTGTTTTGTAACTTTCATTATTTGTTGGTGACCACAAACAAACAGTTTATATTCGATTTTCCGGTGATAAATAAAAATCCGGGAAAGTTCGAGTATAAAAACCCCGGACCCGTATTCCAGACCCGGATTTTGGAGACACACCCCAGAAAAGTCTGGGTTCGGATAAGTCCTCCCACATAAAAAAAGGCCGGACCCGGACAGTACGGGCCGGGCCCTGATACTTATGGGTCCGACCTCTAAATATAACCTAATAAAATTTATTCTTTGGCGATTATTATATTTGTTCAAAAACTTATGCTAAATAAACAAAAGTAAATTATTTGTTGATTTTTGGCCCTTTTAGGTTATCCGAAATATCTTTATCGAAATTTATTTTTTCTCGAAATTTCAAAAAAAAAATTCGAGGGGATATAATGCCTTTAAAAATATGCTAGCAAGCTTAAAAAAATCTTTATCGCTCAATTAAAAGATTTTAAAAGTCTGCGAGCACTCTTTGCAACTCTTAAATCAACCTCTCGTGAAAATCGGTCCTTAATCAAACCTTCCGGTGCAGTTTGTCCTCGTTTCACCGTATGGCCGATTCATACATTCCAATTGGCCCAATCTCGGGCTTTGACATGCATTGATCAACCACATTCACCTCTAACTTCATTTGAACGCCATTCACAAGTTCGATTCCGCTTAATGGCGGCGAGTTCTGATGTTCACCATAAGCGACCGATGGCAAAATGAGCAAAAATCAGAGGAGAGTAAATAAACGCATTGTCACTGAATTTTGGGTGATAAGATGTATCAGTTAAGACAGAAATATGTCCATGCCCTACTGAATTGAAAAACAAGATTTATCGGAACGAACGAAGGAAAGAAGAAATGCTGTATTATTTTTAGGAAAAGATTGAAAGAAAGTGTGAGAGATAAAGGGAAATTTTTAGTTTCGAAACTTTTCTAACATCAATCAAAGGCTCTCGGTATGTCATTTTTCGTTCCTATTTTATGTTGGGTTGTTTAAAAAGTGCAAATATTCTAATCAAATTTATTTTTTTTGAAAATGGGCAAAAAATTATAGAAGCAAATATTATACGAGAAAATTATCTAGGCCAGACTTTTAGACAGAGTAAAAAACTACCCTTTCCCTTCTGTTTCTCTCTTTCTCACCATTCTTTCTCTCCCCTTTCACTGATTTCTCTCTCCCATCACTTTCTCTTGCTGAATCTTCATTCTCTCTTTTCTTTTCACCTCCCTTCAATCTCTATGCTTTCCTTTTTCTTTCTCTCTACCTCGGTGTAATTCTGGCAATTCTTCCAATTCTTGGAATCAAAAATTGAACAGCCAGGCCGATTCATTTCTTCCATTTGGCCCAAAATCAACGGGTCTTGCCATGCATTGGTCCACAAAGGTTTACTTCCAACTTGGTCTGAATATTCACCAATTTGACCCCTCCTAATGGCATCGAGTTTGGCAAGTGGCGATGGCCAAAGGAAAAATGAACAAAAGCGGAGGATAGTCAAGAAAAACATAGTCTCTGAATTTTAATGGAGTAAGGTGTATCAATGATGCTGATCTACAATGACAACCTCCAACTCCGTCTGATTGTTATGCGGACAATGACGGTTTGACTCCGGCGGCTGATTTCGACGAAGATGAGGATGCATCAAAAGCCAAGGAAGGGCAAAAAAGGTGCTAGGTCGTTACCGCTAAAAACCGCCACGAGGGGCGTTAAAAAAAACCGCCACGAGCCATAGTCGGTACGAAAACTTTTCTGTTAGACCTATTAGACCAAAAGTATAAAAGGCAAAATTGTGCAGAATTTTATGCTGATTCGAATGGTATAAAAAAATTTCCGAAATTCGAACAAAAAGTTCGAAATATCCCCTAAAAACCCTAATTTTCAGTATTTCGGGAAAATTTCGAACTTTTTGTTCGAATTTCGGAATAATTTTTATACCATTCGAATCAGCATAAAATTCTGCACCTTTTTGCCTCTTATACTCTTTGTCTAACAAGTCTAACAAAAAAGTTTTCGGCCAGACTATAGCTCGTGGCGGTTTTTTTTAACGCCCCTCGTGGCGGTTTTAGCGGTAACGACCTAGCACCGGCAAAAATTCTAATTGAAACGTGCTTGAGAGAAAGATAAAGAAGCCATTGAGGGATACGAGTGAACAAAGAAAGAGAAGGAGGCAGAGAGAATGGAGTGAGAGAAGGATGAAGAAGAAAAAGGGAGAAAGTGAAAGGGAGATAAAAGAGGAAGAAAGATCAAAGATCACTTTTCTCGTACTGGGATGATTGTTGATTCGCCGGTACGATTCATCTCCAAGTCTTGTAAGCTTGTACAAACCATCCTAACGAGTTTGGTGTTAAACGATAGAGCAATAAAATAGCTACAAATGCTTCTAAACTCATCCGAATTGGTCCACTGCAAAAAAGTTACGGCCATAATACAGTGAATGGCCAAAATTTGAAAAATAGCGATATTTTGGCCATAACATTTTTTACAGTGGGCGAAGTCGGTTGAGCTTAGAAGCTTTTGTAGCTATTTTAGTGCTCTATCTTCTGACACCAAATTCTTTTCTCTATGTTTGGTTTGAACAAAGTTACAAGCCTTGGCGATGAATCGTTCCGGCGATGAATCGACTCCCACCGCATTTTTCTCGCTCCTTTCTTCCTTTTCTCCATCCTTTTTCTCACATTTCACTTTTTTACCCTTTTCTGTCCCTCCTTCCACTCTCTCCTTTTACTTCCACTTCTCTTTTATTTTTAAGTTTTCTTTTTTCTATCCCTTTACTTGCTCCTTTCATTCTCGTCCTTCTCTATCTCATCCTCACTCTCCCTTGATTTCTTTCTTTTTTTCTCTCTGATCTTTCTCTCTCTTCCTTCTCACTCTCTTCACACACTCCATTCACTCTCCCTTCCCCTTCTCTTCTACTCTCCCTTCTCTCTTTCCTTTCTCTTTCCCTCCAATGATTCTATTCTATCTCTATTTTTTATCCATCTTCCTTCACTCTCGTTCATCTTTTCCCTTCATTTTTTTTCTTTTACTCTATCTTCTTTTTATATCTCCCTCCACTCTCTCCTTTATCTCCACCTCTCCTTTACTATTCCTTCCTCTTTCCCTTCTCTCTTTCCATCTTTCTTTTCTCTATCATTTCACTTGTTCTCTCAATCACAATCTCCTTTCACTCACTCCTTTTTTTCTCCTCCTCTCTCCTCTTTCACTCTCTCTTATCTCTCTCTCCCTTCACCACATCCTTCACTCCCTTGTTTGCTCTTTTCCTACTCTCCTTCTTCCCTTTATTGTATCTGTTTTTTTCTTTCACTTTTTATCCCCCTTCACTTACGCAGAAATGATTTTCTTATCCTTATCCATTTTTATTACTTTTTAAATATTTTAATAAACCTACCTTTTTTAATTTATTTACACATTATGATAATAAATGTTGAGCAATTTTTATTAAAAAAAATACATGAGTGGTTAAATATAGGCGAATAAAAAATATTGAGAATATAGTAAAATCAGAATCAATATAGTTAAGCTAAAAAGTTTTAACAAATATAAAAATATTTTTATGTGATATTTACAATTAATGGCGCTAAAAATAAGACCATTTAGTCCAATCAATTAACTTTTTTAGGCCTTGTTAGACAAAAGTATAGATAAAAGTAGCAAGTGCAAAGTTTTATGCTCTTTTTTCCGATTTCCCGAAAGATGAATTTTTCTGAAATTTTGCACTTTTTCGGAAATCGGAAAAAAGAGCATAAAACTTTGCACTTGCTACTTTTATCTATACTTTTGCCTAACAAAGTCTAAAAAAAGTTTTAAGGGATTTGGTCTTAATGGTCTTTTGTAATGTCCTTAATGGCCAAAAGTAAAATTCCACAATATATCAATGAAAATGCGAACTAACGATGTTAACAAATTTTGACAAGAATATTAAGCAATCAGCACAAGCGATATTCACATTGATAACTGTGCTTATTGAGCTTCCATTTCCCAAATTACCCTTTTTCCCATTCTAAATCCGATGGAATTCAATATATGATGAATCATCAAAAATCGCCAATCAAATGTCTGGGAAAATTTCTCCGAAATTGTACGATTTTCTAATACACATTGACAATACAGGAAACTATGGTTTCTAGTGTTAAGTTAAAAAAAAGTTAAATGCACCAAACACCAGATTAGTTTTATTTGACAATAATGCTAAAGGGATCAATGATACCATATTATGTACTTTTTAAATGTGGAATGGTGCTAGGGCGTTGAAAAAAAAGTGCCAAGTGGGGCGTTGAAAAAAAAGTGCCAAGTGGAAGACCTTGGCTAAAACTTTTTTGTTAGACTTGTTAGACAAAAAGTATAAAAAGCAAAGTTGTTCAGAATTTTATGCTGATTCGAATGGTACCTTTAATTTTTCGAAATTCGGCCAAAAAGTTCGAAATATCCACTAAAAACCGTATTTTTCGGTATTTCGGGAAATTTTCGAACTTTTTAGCCAAATTTAGAAAACTAAAAATACCAACAGATCGAGCATAAAATTCTGAACAATTTTGCCTTTTATACTTTTTGCCTACCAAGTCTAACAAAAAAGTTTTAGGCCAACGTCTTGCACTTGGCACTTTTTTTCAACAACCTAGCACCTGTGGAATGAATACATAATCATTGATTGGCCATTGTTACACTACAGTTCAAATGTATCCGCGTCCGCGTCCGCAAAATTTTTGATGGGTGGTTCCAATGGAAAATACATTTTGCGGATGGAATTTCGGTCCGCAAGAACGGATGCAGACGCGGATGAAGAGACGGATGCATTGGAACCACCTTTGACGGATCCGCACGAGGATTATCAGCGCGAACGAGAAAACGGAGCAGAAAATCAAATTCCCATTAGAAGCACCCATCAAAAATTTTCTCTCACCCGATTTTTTGGGGCAATTTTTTTTTGTAAATTTTTTATATTGAAAATTTTAAAACCATTTTAATCAATTTTTGTGTTTTCAAGGCTGCTGAACACTAAACATAAAAATTAATTAAAATTGTTTAAAAAATTTTCAATTAAAAAAAATTTAAAAAATTGTTAAAAATTTGGAAAAATCAACACAAAAAATTGAAAATTCAAAAAAAATTAGAATTTTTTAAATTTAATTTTAATTAATTCGGAAATTTAATTTTTTTTAGAAATTTTGTACCGAATATACGTATAACGTATATACTCTTTTAATNCTCCTTTAATCCCCCCTCTAGAGGAAGGTCAAAAAATAAACCCCCCCTCTCTTGTAATCCCCCGGGGGGAATACTAGAATTTTTCCAAAAAATCATAAAAAATTAATTTTTTTTCTTTTTATATGAAACAATAAATCAATAATGATTTTAAAAAATTTGAAAGCATAAATCTTTGCAAAAAAATTTAAGTTCTTTTTCAACTTTTCTTAATCCACCGATTTCCAATGTTAAATTTTCTCAAAAAATTATTTTAAAATAATCTAGGAAAAATCCAATTTTTGCTAAAATCCAAAATAAATCCTTAAAAATCAATGATTTTAGCTGTGCACGTCTAAACAATTAGCTGTGCACATCTAAATTGGTCTATTGTGAAATGAATGTGGAAAAAATACATTGTATTTAGCCAAATATTTACGTCATAATCTCTTGTCCATTTCGAGTGTGCTTACTTAGGCTCATTGTTCAACTAATTTTTTGGTCTATCATTTGAGAATCGAATTACAATTATCGAAGTACAAACTGCGTAATCTGTTTTAACGATATTACTTTTTTATTTGAATTATGTTAAATTGATGGACCTAATTTTGATTAGACTTCGGGTGCTAGAGCGTTAAGAAAAATGCATGCAACTGCTTGGCCTGAAACTTTTTTGGAGCTTGCTAGGCCGACAAATAAAAGGTTCTCTGGGAGCGCATGTATTTCCGCTGTGTGAAAGTGTGGCCACAACTGATCGAACGGTGCCAGCAGCAGATGGCGGATGCGTGGAGGCGCCAGAGAAGGAACTGATGGGGCGCGCAATTGCATGCGACAACGGCAACAGCAGGTGGGTTGGCCCTGTGGAAACCATAGGGGTCAAGGGGGAAGTATCATTCGCCATTCGAAGTTCGAACGGGTGTCGGCAAGTAAGAGATAAAAAGGAGTAAAAATAGAAAAATTTGAAAAAATTGACCAATTTTCTTAAAGAAATAGCTCCGATTTTTAAAAATTTTCTCCAGCGGTCACTATCGGGGGGACGCTGTCACCAAAAACAATGAGATTTCAACTTCTCCATGAACTTTCATTAACCATAAGTAGTCAAATTTTTTAAGAAAATGGACTAAATTTTGGAAATTTCCTCCGACGGCTCCTATTGGGGGGGGGCGACATCCATAATATTGTGGAAAATTTAGCTTGCTCTAACTTGCAGGCAAAAGATCAATTTCTTAAGAAATGCATCAAAATTCTTTTAAAAATTTGAAACAGACCCGTACACACGAAAAATTTTCGGGGAGGGCGAGGGCCACCCCTCTAGCCCTTGGGTTCTAGGTTCTCTCTTATCTCTCTCAGTCCTCCTCTTTTTATCTCTCTCTCTTTTTTCCTCTCTTTCTCTCTCACTCTCTCTCTTTTTCCTCTTTCTCTCTCTCTCATCTATTCCCCTTCTCCATCTCCCCTGGGATACTCCAATCAGTCGGGAACGGACGGAAGGAAGGAAGACCTTGATCGAGAGTTTCCTGGTTCACGGGTTTCGGGGGCTATCGTGACCATTCTCAAACATTGTGTCGCCGATTATTGTCTTTTAATAAAATTTTTCTGCTGCAAATGAGGACATCGAGTGGGGGAGGGGCAGGAAGGATGGACTGGGGACAGAGCTTCACGAAACTGGGATGCCACTTAAAAACACGAAATCGAAACAAAAAATTTTTGAAATTTTGTATAATAAAAACTCGAAAAATCTCGAAATGATTGGGGACGCCGGAAGGTGCAAGAAACATTGGTCATAGAGTGGGTGATTATATTAGGCATATATGTTAGGGAACAAATTAAGGGCTTACTTTGAATCCTCCAGCAGAAGTATCCCGCACTGAATTTCAAAATAATGTGATAGAGCAGGGTCAACTTCATAAATAGAATTTCATCCTAAAGAAAATAGAATCCATGCTCAACAATAAAAACGATATGAATTTGTTAAACTATTCAGAAAGTATTAAAAAAATTTAAAATTAAAAAGTCATTTCTTCCTGCTATTCTAACAATAAAAGAAAAAATATATATTCAGGGAAAATGCAAAAAAAATCAAGAATTGTCCGGGGGATTGCTTTTAAATTGCATCCAGGCAATTTTAAATCTTTTAAATTAATTTCAAATTTGCCTTGATTTCATTATTTATTATTTTATATTAATTTTACATTTTGCCACAGAGATTCCAAAAAAGATCTGTGAAAATTTATGATTTAAAAAAAATTGTACTAATTTTTTAAAATAGTCTTAATTTTTTAAATTTAAATTTTTTAACAATACTGTAAAAATTTTTTTCTATCTAAAAATAAGGAATGGATTTTTTATTTGAAACGAAAAAAAGTGTTCGTTAAAACGAGAGAATGCTCATGAAAAAGTGTTGAAGAAAACGAAAAAAGTGCTCATGAAAAAGAAAAAGAGTGCTCATTGGTACTGTAGCACGTCCGCTAACTTTTGGATGGAAAAACAATAGATCAGTAATTAGAAGTTTAAAATTAATTTTTAACCGTAAGGATTTTAACCCATACACTAACCCTTGCATCTCCCCACCCAACTCTCACTTAGCTATCAGAATCAATCTCAGAAAAAAACGAAATAACTCAACGAAAAATCATACAAATCCTAGCAAATTATTTCCTTTCTATTCATATATGAATTATTTATGTACAACTTTTAAAGGAGAAATTTTCCTTTAAAATTCACCCATTTCACCCTCAAAGGCCGCCTCTTTCAAGGCCTACTTTCAAAAAAAACTCCAACATGAATTCAATTGCTCTTTTTCCCAGTGAAAAACGAGGGATAAAAAGGTCCAGAAAAATTCTGCTATTTAGGTACCTGAATTTTGTATATTTAGCCTTAGAATAGTATAAAAAAAAATTTTTTTTAATTTTTTTAATAAATTTTCTGAGACTTGTGCTCTATCTAATAGTAAATACATTTTCGAAATTCGGAGTCTGGCACACTTCTAGAAGGTTAGAGGGTTCGATAAAATAATGGTCTGTTTGTAAAGGTAAACGGATCGGATAATATATATTTCTTTATCTGGTCGAAGCACATCCCATTTCTGCCATTCAGTAGACCATGACAACAGCGGCAGTCATGTAAACCATCAGAATCCACTAAAAACCATAAATTTCTTTATCGAGTTCGACCAAAATGGGACCCAAACTTTACACAGTTTAAAATTTTTGAATAGAATAGACGAGCCTACTGGCGTCTCTACTCTCTATCTATGTTTCATGTTTCAACAGTTTAAGGCATCAAAAATGATTTTTTCAGAAAAATTATTTTTTGCTTCTTAAAAGGGTTCATTAAAATAAAAGTGAGCAGCTTAAGGCGAATTTTAATTGGGAAAAAAAGATTTAAAAAAATGAATTTTTGCCTTATAGGCGTAATTTATGAGTTGTCCAAATTGGCCAAAATGTATTATTGGCCAATCCCTTTATAAACTTTTTTAAAAATCAAGTTTGGTAAAAGTTGTGCAGTTTTTTTGCAGAACTTGTGCAGATTTTTATGCTATCTTTTGATCTTTTTATTACAATTTCCCTGAAAAGTCCGAAATTTTTTGAAAAGCCCGAATAATAATTTTCCAAGTGTCATTTTGTCATTAGGGATATTTTGTAATTCGCAGGTGCTATAATTGGAATTTGAACTTTTTGACAAACGACCTAGCACCTCAAAATCTTGTTAATATTTTCACCCCATTTTTTATTGCCCATTACCCTAATTTTATGGATTTATTTGAGAACCCGATATGGACAAAAGAAGGTCCAGAAAATGCGTCAGTGATCGGCAGAAAAATGTAAATATAAATTTTCATTTCAAAAATTGAAAAAATTATTTTAGATAAAGATTGGTATTAATCGCCATTAATAATGTATATTTTTTGACAGACGCATATCCTGGGAACTATTGGAAATTCAGCCATAACCCATTAAAATTAGAGATCGGTCTAGGTCTGGGCCCAGATCTAGGCTTTTCTAGGTTTTCCTAGGTTTTTTTTAGGTTGTTTCTAGGCTGGTTTTTTATAGTTTTTTTGCCCAGAAAAAAACAGACCTAGACATTTTCGAAACCTAGAGTCTAGACCTAGACCTAGGATTTTGAATTTTGCCGATCTCTAATTTAAAATTGGCAAAAAAATTGATTCGCTGCATGTAATTGGTTTTTTTCTAGGTTTTTTGCAGACATTTTAGGGTTTTTTAGGTTTTTTCTAGGTTTTCATAGGTTTTTTTCTAGGTTGTTTCTAGGCTGGTTTTTTATAGGTTTTTTGCCCAGAAAAAACCAGACCTAGACATTTTCGAAACCTTGAGTCTAGACCTAGGATTTTGAATTTTGCCGATCTCTAATTTAAAATTGGCAAAAAATTGATTCGCTGCATGTAATTGGTTTTTTTCTAGGTTTTTTGCCCAGAAAAAACCAGACCTATACATTTTAGGGTTTTTTAGGTTTTTTCTAGGGTTTCCTAGGTTTTTTTCTAGGTTGTTTCTAGGCTGGTTTTTTATAGGTTTTTTGCCCAGAAAAAACCAGACCTAGACATTTTCGAAACCTAGAGTCTAGACCTAGACCTAGGATTTTGAATTTTGCCGATCTCTAATTTAAAATTGGCAAAAAAATTAACACCCAACCGCAATGTTTTTGCGCCAGCCGGACGACGCCGTTGTTGCATCATCGGCGGGTTCCTTCTCTTCCTCGGCGGGTTCCTTCTCCTCCTCCTCCACTGGTGTGGGTGTTGTTAGCAGCAAGTGTTTGAACGATTCCGCGGTGTTGCAAAACTCTTCTTCGCACTTCTCACAGAGCAATTGGTCAAGTGGTTGTCCTTGTCCCGTGCAAGGGTTGAACTTCGCTTGCACATCTTCACTTATTCTGTTGCAATAATCTCTGACCATACAGCCCTTTGCACCTGTACCGTCCGAGCCGTCCCTTAGCAGCTGTGCACCAGAGCTGTTTCTTGCAATTTGTGCCACGGTGCTATGTGCTATGACGCTTAAAAATCGATTGAACTCCAAAACTGGAGCAAAGTCTAATTTTTTTTTGAAAAACCCCAACTTTTTGTGGGATTAAAATATTAAATGATATGAATTTATAAAGTATTTAAATTTGATGCAGCATTGTGACCACATTGAATTTTGGCTGCTGGCTGCAGCAGTTGGCTGCAGAATTGAGACCAGGAATTGTATTGGAAATTCCCTGCAGCCGACGCAACGTCAAAACGCAGCGTTTTTGGCTGCTTCATTGTGACCAGAGCTGCATCCTGCAGCCATTTTGCTGCAGACGTCTGCAGCAAATGGATGCAGCATTGTGACCGTAGCTTTAGTAAAAAAGTGACAATACAGTAAACAAAAGGGCAGGTCAGCTATGAGTGGATACTACGAAATGACTAAAGGACAAAACGACCATGTAATGACTAAAATGTCAATAAAAAATAGATAAAAATAATTAATAATAATAAAATTAAAAATGTAAATAAAATAATTATAAATAAAAACTCAATAAAACTAAATAAAAATTGTAAAAAATATTTGAAATAAATTTATCTTCGAATTTTTCGCCAAAATAATTCGCAGGTTAGATAATTCTGGTGGTTTTAAAAATATTTTGTTTACATTTTTGGGCCTTGTTATTCTATATCTGCAACTCAGAAAATAAGCTTGAAATGTAGCAAATTTCCTAAGAATTTTTTATTTTTCTCTTGCTTTTTTACAGACCTTTTATAGTCTCTTTCTTCATTTCATAAGATAAGTTCCCTAGCTTGCTGAATATTTTCCAAAAAATTAGCCAACTTTCGCACCTCTAAACATTAGTGAAAAAATAAGAAATTATAGATATAGAAAACAAGGCTAAAAAATGTAAACAAAATATTTTTAAAACCTGCAGAAATATCTAACCTGCGAAAAATTTTGGCTGAAAATTCGAGGTTTTAATAAATTTATATTAAATATTTTTTACAATTTTATTTAGTTTTATTGATTTTTTTATTTTTATTAACATTTTTAATTTTATTATTATTAATTATTTTTTACTTAGTTTCATCTATTTTTTATTGATATTTTAGTCATTATATAGTCGTTTTGTCCTTTAGTCATTTCGTAGTATCCACTTATAGCTGACTTTCCCTTTTGTTTACTGTATTGTCACTTTTTACTTTCGCCCACATTGGCACTTTTTTACTAACGACTCAGCACGTTGTGCCACAATTGTGCTTTCAGTTTTTAAGATCCCATTAGACATTTTAGGACTTGTGTAATACCTCCTATACATATTTTAGAAGATTGATGTAAAAAAAGATTTCACATTCTTAATTAAAATCACATCTAAAATCAATATGCACTTAAATAATAACAATAATTGTATATTACGATATGGACACAGTATTGCGCCGCATATCTGGTTGGCTTCGCACAATTCCTCAGATTGTTTTTCAGGTTTGCCGTTATACCAGTTGACGAAATTTTGCTTGTCAGATCCCGGTGTCGTCCAGCATTTAAGTCCTATGAGAAATTATATTATACGGACCAGACTCGATCAGTGTTGGGGAAAGCTCCGGCTCCGGCTCCGGAGCTGGAGCCGGCTCCGCTCCGGAGCTGGAGCCGGAGCGGAGCCAAAATTTGGGAAAAGCCGGAGCTGGAGCCGGAGCCGTGCAAATTTTCTAAAGTTCCGGCTCCGGCAGTGACTATGGTTACATAGGCAAAATGAGTGACAGGTCACATTTTTGGGTGAGGGAAGGAGAGAAATCACACACTATTTTTTTACTCTGTGTTATCTCTGCGCTTGCTGCACATCCATTCCGCTCTGTACGGTGTCTCTTTGACCATTAGACATGCGTGAGAGAGCAGATGGGACACAGAAGAACAGAGAAAAAAGAAATAATGTTGATTTCCATGCATTTCTTTGTTCAAAAATGCATCCTATCGATTTTTTTGGTCAAAAAATTTTGATAGTGCCCGAGATTCAGCACCGTAGACGGAGCTTTTCCGTGGCCGGAGATGACGTTTTTGGGGCCCCGGAGCCGGAGCTGGAGCCGGAGCCAAATTTCTGATTTTCCCAACACTGGACTCGATCCTTGATATTGACTAGTTTTGGGATATTTTACTTTCGGAATAGAACGAGTGCCGAAATTTTGGAAATTTCGAATCCGGAATCACCAGCCAAAAATCTTTTGAGCCGGTACCGAAAATTTTGAGGGGTCGAAGCCCTGAGTAGAAACCTAAATTTTTGAAATTCAATGCTCGGTACCGGAGCCAAATTTTTTTCTGGGCCGGAGGACGGATCGAAGCGGATGAAATTCGGCCAAAAACTCTGACTCCGGATCCACAAGTTGGGAATTGGAGCCAAAAAATTTTAGAGGTCGAATCCACGGATAGTCAGACTCAAATTTAGAAATCCGGAACTCGGAGCCGGCGCAAATTATTGTTTTTTTCCCAACACTGATAATGATTGAAACAAATGGTGCTATGTCGTTTGAAAAAAAGTGCAAATGTGGGCGTTTGAAAAAAAGTGCAAATGTGGGCGTTTGAAAAAAAAGTGCAAATGACCTAGAAAAGGGACGGATGATGTGCTGCCTATGAATACATGATACTACGAAATGACTAAAGATGCAGAACGACTAAAAGCGATAATTTAATAAAAATAATTAAATAAATTATTTAAAAATATTTTATTAAAAATAAAAATAGTAGAAATATTTATCGGTACTTTTTCGGATTGCCACAAAATGTTAAAAAATTTTCTTTGAACAAATGACGTCTCTGGGGTAATTTTTGACGCTGAATCCATTCTGACGTCTCTTTTTACGTATTGCGTCTTCTGACGTCACTTTTACGCCGATATCAAAAAAGCCAAAAAAACTAAATGGACTTAAAAAAACTTTTCAGGGGTACTTTTGGATGCCGAATCTGATTCTGACATCTAAATGACCTAATGCGTCATTTAACGCCATTTTGGCGTTGACGTCAAAATTTTTTTCATAAAATCATCTCAAAAAGAAATTTTTATGTTATCTATATTTAAATCGATATGATAAATTTCTAAAAAAAATTTTTGGCTTCAACGCTAAAAACTTCAAATAAAATATAATTGACTTTTTCCTTAAGAAAATTGATTTCTGTTTGATTAATTTTAAGAAGAGATCTTGGGTTTTAAGAATTTTACTCTTTTTTTCGCAGAAATTTCACTTTTTGGGGGTGCTGGCGGTACGGATAGGAGCAAATCATGAAATTTTAAAAAATTTTGACAGGGGTCACCCGAGAAAATTTTGTAAATTAGACCTTAACTTTCTTAAGAAAATTATTCTTTTTGAATAAAATTTCAAATAAAATATTCGATTTTTCTTCGATTTTGAGTCAAAAATCGGATATCGAATAACGGATGATCGAGGAGTCAGAAAAAATGAATAACGAAACATTCGGTGCATAAAATGACCGTATATCGAATATCGATCAAATTCCTGATTCACAGAAGGACGATGGTTCTGAATTGTGACACCGAGAAGAAATTCTTGTTCTGACCTATTAACAGAGTAGGGAACTACGATTATTCAGAGGGGGGGGGGGGGGGNAGGAGTGCGGATGGTGAACGGAAAACTGGACATCAAGAAATTCCGGAAAATTGGACAACGGATGACTGGACAAGGCCGCAAATTTGGACACAAAAATACTAATAAAAGCGGAAAATTTGACACTAAAACAGTTTTTTAAGCAACAACTTTTCCTAAATGTCGAACAAGTTTGAAATTTATCGAACTCGTGCAAAGAGGACACCAGTTGATCTCTTCCTCAACATTGTACATCATTTCTCCTATCCCTCGTCTCAACTCTCAAGCAATCACTTCGAAAATCTTTTTCTTTCAAAAAAAGTCCGAATGGGCCTGGTGCAAAAAAGTTACGGCCAAAATAATCACACGTATCGACCATTCCAAAAAATGCTACCACGTGTGATTATTTAGGACATAACTTTCTTTTTTTTTTTTTTGAAGTTTTTTGAGTGCTATATTCATTGTTCAATATAATTATTAGTTATTGGACAAATTGACATTTCGTTAATCGTTAACCCATAATTGTACATGGTACATGGTTACGTTTAATTGTGGAGGTTGTGGATTCTGAATTATGGTCAAGAAAAACGAATTACTTTCAGCTCTGTGCAAATGTACCCTGTACGCTTCTAATACCAAATGTTTAATACCATTTAGAATTTATAAGAAAACAGAAACATTCAAACATCAAATAGCAGATATTCCAAGAAATGTGAATTTCAAATCGCACTCAAAATAAGGAAACAACAGGATTTCAAAATGGTTGTCGAACAAAAATAACCCGCTTTTGGCACGAAAATGGCTCAAGCTATAGAAAGCAGCTTCGCTGCGATTGGCACGTTCTTCTTTTTTGGTCATGTTCCGTGGTATCCCGTCCGTTAATCGCTTCTCGATTCACTGCATTGTGCATTGTTGATTCAAATTTAGCGAGACCACTGGCAGGTGACTATTGTAGATGCTGAGCAGGCGGACCATAATAATTAATAATAATTGAGTAGGAATGGTTCATAATTAATTTTCCGCAATAATTATCTACTACTTTTTAATTATAGACGACTGGTCAGGGTTGATCAGGCTTAATTGCTGATCAGATTCATTTATATATTATAATTCATGCGATTTATGATGACCATTTATGCTTGCATTGGTCGTGGATGACAATAAATTAATAATTTTTATTTTGAACTTTGGATTTCAGCGAATTAAATCCTATAAAGTTATCAGATTACTAATATTAATGAAATCGTTCTTTTTTTTAATGTTCATGTTTCATTCCTTTTAAATATTAGAGGTAAATGTTTTTGCTTGCAAAAATTACTTTAAATTTTCACAAATAGTTTTCTTGATATTTTTGAGGTTATTTATTTCTAAATAAAAATAAATAGAATAACAATATTCATTAAAGAATAAACAGCTTCTTCTCTCAATTTATCCTTCTCGTTTTTTACAATTTTCCATTTCAATTTTTTATTTCATAAATGCAAATGCCATATGGACGGATGGAACCACTGTCGGGCAACAGCCAATATTCACATTTTTGATCATGACCGGTACCCTCAGGAACCACGTGCAACTTTGACGGATCCACCCGAGTCTGGAAGATCAGCTTGAACTTCTTGCCCTGTAAATAATGGGTAAACAAAAAATACCGAAGTTAGAACCTATTTCTTCAGAAAAATTCTAGACATTTGAATAAAGTTTTCCAAAGTATTTCTTATGCTATTAAAATGATCAATCGACCCTATAGTGGGAAAAATCCAAAGTTCTTCTCCAGATAGATTCTCCAAAAATATATCCAATCGATCACCCGCGAGACAATCTAATTGTTTCACCATGGCGCCAAAATATCCAAATATCTTTTTCTTAATGCTAACCACAGAATAGAATTAAATTCTCAACTAATAAATAATACCCATAATAGATAATAAAATTCCGAAAATAAATCCCTGCGAAGTTGAATAAATCAAATAATAATGCCAATGTTTTTTCCAATATTTGACGCATAATTTACCCTGTTTTTCTCAAAATTCACCCTGAAGTTGAATGCCGCGGAATTGTCCCGTGCGGTTTTCGGGTTCGGCGTGGCATAGATGCCCTTACCATACAGGCCGTTTTCGCTCACAATGCCAATGGAATTGGAATGCATCGCCAAGGTGCCATGGTAGGCCACCGGCCATTCCTGGCGATCCGTGCCCTGGCGGATGCTTCGTCTGCCAAGCCACACGTTGTCCGGGTACTTCCCCAATACCTGTTAAAAAAGTGGATTTCTTTGCCAATTAATTACGAATACGAATTAATTTATACGAATTTAATACGAATTAATTACGAATAACGCCATCAGAGCGGTGAGTGCAATTTATTTAAAATCTACCGTAAAACCTGTATTAAAAGCCCCTGCATTTGAAGCCTCACCTCAAATAAACTCCCTCTGATGAGAGGGGTTGAAAAATATAAGCCCGGGGATTCTAATACAGTTTTTACGGTCCAAACTAAGGCTTATGAGGTACTTTCCTGTTAACGGGGGGGGGGGNAATTTCATAATTAGGGCCAAAAATATATAGTAAACAAAAAATATGTGAAAAATAAAGAGGAAGGACTGTTCAATAGGTGAGGGCTGTATAATTTTTGATTTTTAAATGCAAAATTTTTTATTATTGTTGGGCTCGCCTTCGGCGTTGTTGTTGGGTTGGGTCCCTATCGGGACCGCCGGCACCAACTAATCTTTCTCTGGTCTCTATTAAATTGAACCCCTATTTCGATTGTTTACAAGCTTAGGTCTCACTTTCCAGCCCAGTTGCTCAAAAATGCCCACTACAGAGAAATATGATGTATAAATTTTATTTTGTATATTGACGCATAATTTTAAGTGATTTATAAGGCGCCAGGATTTTTGCCAGGATTTTGAAAATTTTTACCAGGATTTTACCAGGTTTTTATGAATTTTTTAAGGAAGATACCAGGTTTTTGGTGTTTGGAGAAAAGCACCCTGTCTCTTACTAGACTTTATCATGATTGTTGGGTCAGAAATTTCCATGATTATGTTTTCATTCAAATAAAATAAGGAGAAAACAAAAAATGTAAATAATTAGATTTTTTAATTAAGGAGGACGAAAAATGTCGAAAAATGTGAGATAGTAAAAAAATGTGAGATTGTAAGAATTGGGAAGAGAGTACAGACGACGAAAGACAGTTAGAGAGTGGGGTGGGAGTGGTAATTATAACGGCGGAGGCAAAGAGAATCGGAGCCCTTAGGAAAAGCCACGATATATGTGATGTGACATATTGAAGGGCACAGAAAATAACTAATGTGAACAATTCCTCGGTTTAATTACCCAATTTGAAGTAGTTATTTAATCCTAACCTGGATTCCAGTGGTATGGGATAAATTTTGGAATTGTACTGCCCTTAATGGGCGGTACTCAAAATATAGTATTAAGTTTTGAAAAGTTCAAAATATAATTGTTTATTTAACGTAGTTAATGTTTTTATTATTTATTTTAAAATACATTTTCAATATGGGTAAAAATAAAACATAAATATTTAAAAAATAAAAAAGCTTACAACATCTCCGATTCCCAGGACGTCTCCGTTCCAAGTACTAAGGAGGCCCAGCATTGCTTAACTTGCCAGATCGGACGGGATGGCGTGTTTCCAACGCGGTGTGGTCGTAAGCGATTGGAGCGTGATTGAAAAGGCAACAAAAGGGGTGGGATATTGCTCACGATGTATTATATTGCAACGAAAAAAATATACTTCTGATTCTGAATACATAATTTCAAAATATAAAATGATCGTCCAAAACTTCGCCAATGCCAACCGGAAAAAGTTTATAAATAATAAATACTCTTTATGGGATGCTAATCCATTAAGCAATGGAAGTATTAGGGGATATCTCTGGAATCTGTTATCATAATTTTTTTCACTTTCCAAAAAAGTCATAAAGATTTTCGAGCATAGTTTGCACATACATATTTGATGTTTTCTTATATTACGAAATCCTTAAATAATTCGCTCTATCCAAAACTTTAACTATTCTGGAGTTTTCTTAATCCGGAAATGCAAGAAAAAACCCAGGTATTTTTTGAATCCGTAACCGGAATCGAAATTCCATGGAGCCTTGATTGACATTCACCAGCTAACCCTCCTTATCTGCACAATTTTTCAAATTGGTCCAATCGCCTGTTATTCTATCTTTACCGGGGAAAAAATCACTGGGGTCAATTGGTCCAATTCACTACCTAATAATGCACACCAATCTATCGGAAATCTTTCCATGTGCAATTTTGCCATATTGTCACATTCATTTGTGATTGATCATGGCCATTTTTGCCGATATCTTACTCTTGTTCCCTTAAATTCATGATCAAAAAAATAGCTGAAGTCCTTTCCGTGTAAAAAAATAGCTAAGCCTTTTCCGTGCCAAACGCGGCGACCCTGCTTTCTACAGCCTGAGCCCTTTCCGTGTCAAGCGCGCTGACCCCGAGTTTCACACGTCCGAAATACGGCTTCCGTGCGGAATCGTGGCAGCTCTACCCCCTTTTCCTTATTGAATTCACATTTCCTGTCAACTAACCATTTCTTTGATGTTGAATGTATTTGAACCAGTGTTGGGAAAAGCTCCGGCTCCGGCTTCGGAGCTGGAGCCGGAGCGGAGCCGAAATTTTGAGAAGGCCGGAGCTGGAGCCGGAGCAAAAAATTTTCAGAGGTCGGAGCCGGAGCTGGAGCCGGAGGCGAAATTTCTGATTTTCCCAACAGTGATTTGAACTTTGTTTGTTTCTATCCTTATGTTATCACAAAAATAAATTCGCCATTTTAACAGTTCATTTGAAAAATTACGTTAATGAATCATCATCATCAGATTATCGTCCAAATCACGTAACATCATCATAGTCATCCATCAATTTGGCAAATTTTGATGATCAACCCGGTGGTGGTGGCGATGGTCGGTATGGCATCGGTGAGTATATTCCCCGAAAGCAAACCATTCTGGGCGGACAATCGGCTTCTGTTTCACAGTGGAAGTTGCGCGCAGTTCTTGCTGTAAAAAATGGAATTTATTAATTTTAAATTAAATAATAATGATGTTTTTTTTTATTTTTTATCTGTTGTGCGAACTGCTTTTTTGGCAATCCAGGAGTTTGGGTCATACAAAAGTTTTATAAAAGCCGATTCCAAAATAATTATAGATTTTTATGGCTCGTACGAATCTGAGCTTATTTTTTCGATATGATCCATGCCTCGAAAATCTAAACTACTTCTATTTCTCCTTTCTCACTTCTATTTTATCTAATTGTCCGTCTTTCTTTTTTCCCCAAATTTTCACTTTACCAAAAATTTTAAGAAAGTCTTATATTTTTGAGGTCTAGACCTAGCTCGTAAAAGCGCAAATTCATAATCAGCACCCAAAAAATCCATCCTATTAATTTTTAAATTCAAAAAAATTCTTTAAAAAATGAAAACTTTAAAATATTCACATTTTCGAGGCCGAAAAAATAAGTTCAGATTGTTTTCATTTTCTTTTGAAAAATAAGTTCAGATTTTTTTTAATAAATTCAGATTTTTTAGCGACCCCGAAAAAACCCTATGCATTTTTTGTTGAATATTCAGTGAATACTCTCAAAAAAATTTAGGTGATCCAAACTCCGGGTTTTCTGATTTTTTCTGAAATTTCAATCAAGTTTTCTATATAAATTTGTCCTCAAAAATATAGCTTCGAATTAATTATATAAAGAAGATGAGAAAAAAATATTGGAAAATCGGGGGGAAATTTCCCTTTTGTAATACTTTTTTGTGACATTATTAGGACTCTTTTTTCCATTCAAAGATGTGCAGAAAATTTCATGCCCGCTCTATTGGTACAAAATATCGCAATTTCGAATTTTTACTATTATTTTTACCCACTTCCACCATATCGCCCGCCATATCGTCCACCATATCGTCCACCAACTCTGCGTCTTGACCAAAATAGTGGTTGGACCCCCCGATGGTGTTGTTGTTGTGATTCATCTCAAGGTATCAAAATGAATTCATCCAAAGCAAAATTTTTTGAAGCGTGCTAACTCAAGATATAAAAAGAAAACTTATGCAGAATTTTTATACTCTACCTTCTGGTATTTTTAATTTTTCGAAATTCGGCAAAAATTTCGAACTGTTCGTGAAAAAAACACTATTTTCGATATTTTGAAATTTTTTTGAACTTTTTACCGAGTTTGAAAAATTAAAAACACTAAAAGATAAAGCATAAAAATCTGAACAACTTTGCTTTATACAGGGTGCGCCAAAAGTCCTGTCACCTTCATTTCTCTATCCCTAACTTTTCATCGAGGAGAGCAATTCTTTATCGCTTTTTTTTATTTTATAGCCCATTCAATTCTCTATAAAATCTATTCTTTGAATTTCGGAAATAACATTTTCCAAGTAGGGAAAATGAGCCTCCAAAATATCAACCCTACTTGGCTTCTCTAGGATGACTGTTTACCAAACTATCAAAAAATTCCAGTAAAATATTTTCAAAGGAAAAATTAAATTTTTATGCATAAGTTGAATGTTACACTAGTGACTTTCAAATTTTCAAAAATTTTTCCGCGCGACTTCATCTCTGTTTCCTAGCTAAGGGCGGGCATTTTGAATCTTAATGATTGTGTTTGTACCCTATTTGATTGTGCATCTTTTGACATTATTTGATTGTAATTTGCTCAAGTAATAAAAAAAAGTTATTTAATTTTTACTGAGGGTCAAGACTTTTGGCGCACCCTGTATACATCAACAATACTTTCGGTTGCTCTAAGTCGAAATATAGTATGGGGGAACCCTAAAAAA
>LDKF01000542.1:33882-63239 GCA_001026735.1 Rotylenchulus reniformis
AAACTGTATTAGAATCCCCGGGCTTATATTTTTCAACCCCTCTCATCAGAGGGAGTTTATTTGAGGTGAGGCTTCAAATGCAGGGGCTTTTAATACAGGTTTTACGGTAGATTTTAAATAAATTGCACTCACCGCTCTGATGGCGTTTAGCATGTGTCCCATTTCCCTTGTGTAGTTGTTCTGTATTTGCTTAATCACCCATCTCCTGATCATTCCTGCTGGTATCGGTTCCACAAGTTCGATGCCCTCTAATGTCTCTTTCATATTTGGCTTCTCCAAAGAGCTTCAATTTCCAAGATTTAGTTTTGAATCTTGCTCAAGCATTATAACATCTGCATCCTTGAAGCCACCAAAAATTCGGCCGAATGTTTGCTGAATAATTTAGCATTTTCAAATAGATAGAAAAGAGGTAGCAATTTTTGATAATTATTTAAAGTAAATTTGCGAAATCAAAAATTTCAATCCGTAAACATAAAATCCGATGTAATTGAAATCCAACATGACTAATTCAAGTTTTTGATAGGTAACTTTATTTTTGTATATTGATTCTAATCAAATAGTATATTTAAAGCACATGCCTCTCTTGTTGGCAATGTTTTATAGGATATAAATGCAACTGGACCACAAAGGATGAAGACCAAGAAAAGCATTGTAAATTTGGCCAAATTTCGGCTAATTAAAATGTTCAATTTGGGATAAACAAGGCTTTTGATGGTCAGGTATCGGAACACAATGGAGAACATTTGGAACAAGAACTGACTGGTCAGGGCAACGGCAGTAATGGCATACTGAGCGACAAAATTTGTAAATGCATATTATAAGCCAACATCATGCTGAGCAGTGTTGGGAAAAGCTCCGGCTCCGCTTCGGAGCCGGAGTTAAAATTTCTGAAATGACGGAGCCGTAGGTGGAGCGAAGCCCGGAGCCGAATTTTATGTAAGGGCGGAGCCGGAGCTTTTTCCTTACGGAGCCGGAGCCGAAAATTTTGAGATCCTGAGCCGGAGCCGGAGCTGAAATTTTTTCAACCAGGAGCCGGAGCCGGAGCCGGAGCCAAAAATTCTAGTTTCCAAACATTGATTATGAGTTAATAATTGCTCCGAAATTGCCAAAATATTAAGAGGTCCCAAAACCAAAAACCCCATAAAATTAAACAAACAAAGACCAAAAAATAATTTGTGCCAAGATTTTTAATCTATTGATTTTTAGCCTATTTTCCGATTTTTTGGAAATTTTTGAAATTTTCTTTTTTTTTTAAATCGTTTTTAAGGGAAATTTCAAACATTTGCAGGGAAATCCCAACTAAAAAGGCTAAAAAATCCATCATAATTTTCTGCTATATTTATTTTATAAAGTGCTAATTAACTATGGGAAAAGTTGCCGGGACTAGAGTTCTATTTTGACATTTTCCGGGCAAACCTATACCTATGTTGGCACTTTGTGGAAAAAATTAAAAGGATATAACACCGGTTTTGCATATTAGATACAGCAATTCGGCCACCATTTGGTCCCATAAGACGTGCCAATCCCATGGAATGCATTCCAAGGCAATCTGGCATCCAGAATTTAGGTTCAATAACGAATCCAATTGAGAACCCAAACAGCAAATCAAAGATCTGTCATATATAAGGCATCAAAATTAGAATATTTAAGATATATACCGTCATTCCAGTCAAATAAAATCGGTATTCCTGGAGAACTTTTGGCGATTTGCAGATGATCAACCAAATGACCAGCAGTTGAACCGAATTGGATAGTGACGTTAATCCCAATAAAATCCAATCATACGCAGTGCGATGGGTGTCATAATAGTCCATATTTATAAATTATAAAATAAATTCTTAGAAAACAAAGGAAAAAATTATGATTAAAGTTATTTATGAAAATTTTCTAAAATTTTTCTCTTTTTAAACATCCTTTAATTACAAATAAGGCCAAACAAGCATTGAGCCCACACACAACCCAGAGTAATTTGATCTATTGTCACCATGATTAAATTAGGATAAATTGGTAGAATACTTTTTATTGGAATTTTTATATCATAATTAAAGTGCTGAACTCGGGACTTAATATAAATAATTATATATTTCTGATTATGTCCATATCTTCCAACCTCTTAATAAGGATGTTACGCAATAATAACCATAATTTAATAATTTATAATCACATGAAGAACGACGACAATGCTATGCAGCAAAAAATAATGGCGCAGATGTTTGTTATCGTATGGTGACAGAATACCTATTACTTATGTCATTTGTCGGATGCTCAAATCATTTGTTAAAAAATATTTCTAATCGCTTTTAAAGGATGTAATAAAATAAAATTTACTTAATTGAACAAATAAAAAAAAGTATTCTGCGGCCGCCAGAGCGAGGCCGATTTAAATCCATTTTTGAGGTCGGAATAGAACTTTGAAACGAAAGTACAGTTTGGGTTATAACTCGGTTTAAACCAAACCTAGAGAAACGAGCTTGATGTCAAAAAATAGAGCTAATTATTAGCTACAAAATGAGCATAAGCCCATCTGAATTGACCCACTCTAAAAAAAGTTATGGCCAAAATGATCTCTCGTATCGGCCAATTTACAAAAAATGCTCGCACGGATGATTATTTTGACCATAACTTTTTTTAGACTGGGCCAATTCGGATGAGCTTAGGCCCATTATGTAGCTAATAATTTGCTCTATTTTTTCACACCAAGCTCGTTTCTCAAGGTTTGGTTTAAACCGAGTTATAACCCAAACTGTACTTTTCGTTTCAAAGTTCTATTCGGACCTCAAAAATGGATTTAAATCGGCCTCGCTCTGGCGGCCGCAGAATAATTGAGAATTCTGGAACTGGTTTGAATTTTACTTTAAAAAATAATAAAACAAAAAATATTTTGCAATCTTTCACAGAGTTTGATAAAAAGTGTTTTATGTCATGAATATCGGAATCAATTTTGGATACGCAAATGTTGCAAAAGATCAACGGAATCCTCCTCGATGGTCAGCTGCTTCATGATCTCGGGATGAGTCACCACCATCGTGCCAGCCTCAACCGATGACATCGTCCATTTATTGAATTTTATTTTTTGCGATTCGCATGGGACAGATAAAATGGACTTTGTCAGAGCGTAGGAGGGGACGGACGCCTTAGCTTTGTCAAATTTGGCGATGAATTGCGCACGATTGTTATACGCATCGTCAACTTCGTTTTGGTCGTCGTCGTAGAACCGAGCACTCCCATTATCGTACAGAATGCCTAGCCGGTTGTTAATGAGGAAGCGGAGATATCCAGAGGAAAAGTACCTGAAAATAACATTTGAGTGTGAATATATGTATACTTAGGGTGTGTAATAAGTTTTGTCACCCTTCCGTGGATTTTGTAAAAATATTTTTAAAAATCAAATAAACATCAATCAAACTTCGACATTTCCGTCAAAATTATCGATGATCTGGTGTAACTTTTTACATAGGCCAACGAGCATCAGAGGGACGACACGGGGATTGTATCCAACATGCCGGCGCCCTACTAATACTCTTAACAGGCCGCTAGGAAGTGCACACATCTGCCCTAGACGGGCCCCATATAATCCGGTAGCGCAATGTTACCAGAGGGTGCATGCATATTTCCATTTTATTACCCGCACCTATGACAAGCACAAGTGGTCTCTAGTATGCACATCTGCGGATCAAGTGTAGCAATGAGCCAGCATTTCGTGCGAGAAATCTGGGTGATGCACCGTACATGGTCCCCTTGCTGTGCAAACAATGCTACTGCAAGATGCCCTCATTCGCTCTAGGACTGACACGTGGGTGTTCAAACAAAAAGTTAGAACTTTCAGCGACTGCATCCCAACATGCCAACTAGTTTGCTTTACCGGAGTTCCCAAACGAGAAGGGTAGGACCGCACTATAAGAAAGATGTTATCCACTTCCTCTCCGGCTATTGGTGGCGAAACTTTCTATCTCGCCTTTCCCGCCCGGCGCTTACCATGAGCCCGAAGGCCTTAGCACTTATGGGTCGGGAGCCAATTCGTAACCTAAAACGATTTGACTTTGCTTCCCCCACCGGCACTAGCGGTACTTAATTAACGATCCATAAAGGATCTGCGCCTCACGCCCGGCGCAGCGTCAAAATTATCGATGATATATTACCACTTTTTGGGCAAAAGAACAGTGCTAAGTATAAGTATAAGTATAAGGTTCAGGGGATTTAGAAGCAAAACAAAATCTGGCATCATTTTTGACATGGTCAAATTGGGCTGGGTTTTTCTCGAAAATGTAATGGACAAGAAAATCATTTTCAAAGGATAATGTGAAAAAACAGAATTTGAAGAATATTCTAGGCACAAATGAAATTCTTAGCTTAATTATTCAATTTTTTCCGATGGTCTTTTTTGAAACATCGATTTTTACCCTATTGTCCAAAAATAATACTTTCTAGAAAGTGACCAAAACAAGTTCGAAAAATTTAATTTTTAAATTATATGAACTAATATGCAGTATGCACATATACACTAGTATAAAAATGATTTTATCAGCGAAAGAGTATTAAAGCCGAGATTCTCATTTTGATCTTTGAAATTGCCCTAAGTTTTTTTGTTGTTTTTGGAGGTCCCATAATAGTCTTGATTGAATTTTCTGAATTTTTTCTTTTTAACATCATAAATAAGGGCCCATTGACCCTTTGTTTTTTGCAGATTTTGGGTCTCCATCCTTTGCGGAATAGTTCAGCTAGAGACCATATAAAAAGTATAGTCGATTTTGGGTATAATTATTAAAAAATTATAAAAAATTTATTATTGAATAAAATTATTTTTTCTCATCATAAATGAAAGATTACATTTTTTCCTACAATATAAAAAAAGAACAAGTGGATTAATGATAAAATAACAAAGTTACGAATTTTAAAGTGCTTATATGAGAGGGTGACAGAACTTATTACACACCCTAAGTATCATGCAAATTTTAATTTACCTAAGTAATATAATAATGGAAAATAAAAAATTCCATCAAAATGACTTCCATCACGATTAAAACCGTTCTAAAGTGTTAAAAAGGTTCAATAGGCCTAAAAAGCCTGAACTTTTTTTAATCTGGCTTGTCCCACCAATCCGAAAAAATAAAAACATGTGCAAATTTAGAAAAAGTATATATAAATTTTCCATATTTCAAAGAAAAATTTCGGAATTTTTCAAAAAAAAATTTTACCCAAATTTACCAGTTATATGAAAGATATTTCTCCAATGATAATCATCGAATACAATGATAATCATCTTTAAAATTAAAAAATGCGCCCAATTGTCGTGGTTATTCTTGGCACTTACGCCAATTCCAGCACAATGGCATCGCACCAAATGAACAACAACTTCTTTGTGCGGACCAGCCTCCAATCCCTCCAGCGATACATCTCCTTCCGCTTCAATTTCCACACATCATCTGATCCATCGTTGGCACTAATCGGTGTCAACTGCGGACCACTCTGGCCCACAACATCCTGCTGAACAATTGGTACTCCAAAGGTACCATTCAAAATGGTCTCAGCCTCCACCGGGTGATTGTCGAAGGTGGAGTTATTATCATCAGGATTGGCCTAGCCGGACGGATAATTTTATTTTAAAATTTTAACTCTTAAATCCCGCAATTTCAAATCTATCAAAATTAATTTCTGCTATGTTTGAAAAAATTCTCTTAATGGTAGCCATTTCTAGTCATGCTTAATATTAGCATATTAATAAAAATTTCAAAAAGAACCATTTGTTGCCTTTCCAGCTGATGTGTTCGTTCCTGTCGCCTCATTTCAACCAGTTCTAAAAATGTTTCCGCGCGAAAAGTTAATATGCATTTTATTCACATTGTCTTATTGCATAATTCACAGAGAGAGTGAGTGGATTAATCTTTGCGTATAAATTTTAAAATAAACATTTAACAATGGATCAATTTAATGATCTATTAAAAATCTATCAGATTACTATGAATTTATTAACTCTGTCTTATAGCCAACCTTTGATGGCATAGTTCACAGGCAACATTGAAATGGGAAGAGAGCATTCCGCGCGGCATTGTGCGCAACGGACGATGATATTATGCTGATTAATACTTTGCTGTAATCCTTGCAGACATTGCGTGCAGTATGTATGACCGCAGGGCAATATGCGCGGCTCGCGGTACAGCTGCAGGCATATGGGGCAAGTCAACGTGTCGGCGTGCGCGTCCATGACGCTTATTAGTGATGTCGCGTGCGTTTCTAACAAATAATAGGAAAAATGTCAATTCCTATTTTGACATCTAGTAGTTTAATAACGGAACATCAAAATGCGAAACATTTTAGAAAATTGGCCATAATTGGTTATTTTTGAAAAAAATCATGCTCTAATAAATTCCGGCTAACTGGAATCTACTAAATAAATCTAATAAGCCCCTTAAAATTATTCTGATAGATTGTATATAATAAATGTCCAATGTTTAAATATTCTTAACTATTTAGATTTATTGAACATAGAATTTATGCAAAAAATGATTTAAAAAAATAAAAATATGGATCAAGAAACTATTATCAAATCCATGCTATGGAGTTAATATCAAATTTTATGATAATAATAAATAAAAAAACCATTTGGTGCAGCGTAGCCAATCAGCAGAAAGTACAAGAAAATTTGTACCAAAATTTCCATTTTGGTGGTAAGTTGGAGTTGAAAAACTTGTCCTCTAGTTTTATAAAATAAATTTATTTCTGATAGTTAATCTGTCTTTAAAATTAATGTTATCTAATTGGATTAATAAATGCCATATTATTAAAAAAGGAATGAGGTTTAACAGAAAATAATTAGCTTATATAACTGGATCATAAATAACTAATATAAAAACTAAATACCATTTTTTTGCTAAAATGTTTTCTATTTTTGTAATTTTTGCTGATGAGTATTAGGCTTTTGATTTAATGCGTAAAAAGTTCTTTTGGTATTTATAATGTGATAAATACATAGTAAAAAGAAATTCATGCGGGAATATTTTTTTAATTGCATATTAATTATGTATAAAAAACCTTGGAGAGTTAAGAATCCTAAAAAATATTATCCATCAATTATTTTGTTTTTAAGTTTTATATTCTATTTTTGATATGAATATAATTATATTACTAATTCATGACTATATACCAAGTCACATGATATTTATTTTGAAATTCATTTATTTTTTGACAACGCATGAAAGAGAATAAATGTGAAGAAGAATAAATTAAAGAAAGAGAATAAATTAAAATTTAAGCTCAATATTTGAAAAATTTTAATACAATCCATTGTTTAATATTGAATGACGATTTATGTTTCATCACATAAAAATATCAAAATTTATTATGTTCTCCAAAACTTTTAAAAAGCTTTCTTGGCTAAAAACTTGCAGTGACAAAGTTGTGCAGAATTTTAAATTCTCTTTTATGTTATTTTTAGTTTTTCGAAATTCGACCAAAAAGTTCGAAATTTTCGAAAATATCAAAATATAGGGTATTTCACAAAAAGTTCGAACTTTTTGTTCGAATTTCGAAAAAATTAAAAAATAACAAGAACTTTAAATTCTGCAGAACTTTATCGCAGGAAGTTTGGTCCTGGCAGGGTTTTTTAAAGTTTTTTGGAGAACATATTTGGTTTTGATATTTTTATGTGATGAAACACACAATTGCACAATTGTGCAACACACAATTGCTTATAACGTTTCAACGCAACTTATAAAACAATTTTGTTGTCTGAAAATAATGCAAAAATTTAACAACAAAACAAGCCTAACCCATTCGGTATTGGTATATTGAGAAGAAAGTTATGGCCAACATACCCTCCAAAAATTACAAAAATCCGGCATTATGGCCATAAGTTCTTCTCAATGCACCAATCTAAATGGCTTTTTTTTGCTCTATTTTGTCCACAGAATTCAATTCTATAAGTCGTGTCCGGACAATTCGACCGTGAACGACAAATGCTCGGAAATCTTCTGTTTTAGACCTCGTAGAAAAAAGCGAAATTGTGCAGAATTTTATGCTGAATCTAATGCTATAAAAGGTTTTTCGAGTTTCGATAAAAATATCGAAATTTTCAGGAAAAATGTGATTTTTCGATGGTTTTTCAAAAGTTCGATAAATTTTGACATTTTGTAGAAAATCGAAAAACTTTTTGTATCATTGAAATAGCATAAAATTCATAACTTTGCTTTTTATACTTTTAATCTAACGAAAGTTAATCTTTAAAAAAGTTTCCAGGCAATTGTCTTTCGCAGTCAAATTGTCCGGGCGCCCTATAAGTATGCGTCTGCTCGTTCTGGATCAAGTTATGTGGCTTGTTGCCGAACTGTCGTGACAGCTTCCCTAAGCACGCTACTGCCTAATAGCGTTTTCCTATTCCAGAGTTTTTTTTTCCATTTTCTCATCAATTTTATTCAAAAAAAATATTATAGGAAAAGGGTAAATCCTCAGATCTAATCCTCGGGTTATTATTGTTAGTAAAAAGCAAAATCCTCATCAGATCGTGCAATGGCAGAAATCGTCTCGTCAGCATCATTGGCACATTCATCTTTCATGCAAACAATGACGTCACGAATGAGCTTAAAGGCAAAGCAATAAATTGATTAAAAACATGAGATTATGAAAATTCAGCTTATTATCAAAACATTGCAAACAGTGATTACTAGAGACCGGACAAAGGCATCGGTCAGTTTTTTTCGATAAAAAACTCGAAAAAACTCGAAAAATTCAAAAAAGGTTCGATCGAGTTTTTTCGATAAAAAACTCGAAAAAACTCGAACTCGAAAAAACTCGAAAAAATGGGTCGAGTTTTTTCGAGTTTTCAATTTTTGGCCAAAAAAATTTTTTTTAATAACAAATATTCTTATTAGCCAAATTTATACCTTTTGCTGCATGAATAATAATAATAATATAATTCAACAATGTAAAGAGATCAATATTCATTTGAGTAATCAGAGATTTCGGTTCAAAAAAAGCATTTCGCTGGGGCAATTGCTCGAAAAATAGCATAATTTCATAAAACATTGTAAATCTCTGTGACTAATGTAAAATAAGAAATTTTAAGGTAGTAAAATGATACAAATATGATTGTTACGAATTTATTAACTCTTTTATATTCCAAATCCAAATAAAAATTTATCAAATTTTGCTATGATAGAGGGTGGTGTGGCGGTCCCGATAGGGGCCGCCGGAGAAAAATTTTGAAAATACGGACTTTTTTTAATCCGTTCTTCTTTTTTGAAATTCCATTGTATTGAGGATGGCCGGTGGCGGCGGTCCCGAAAGGGGCCGCCGGAGAAAATTTTGAAAATACGGACTTTTTTTAATCCGTTCTTCTTTTTTGAAATTCCATTGTATTGAGGATGGCCGGTGGCGGCGGTCCCGAAAGGGGCCGCCGGGAAAAATTTTGAAAAATTAATGTTTTTCTTTAGAAATTTGATCATTTTTATGGAATTTTGGTTCAAAATTTTTCGATCGGTTTTTCGAGTTTCAAAAAAGGTTCGATCGAGTTTTTTCGATAAAAAACTCGAAAAAACTCGAACTCGAAAAAACTCGAAAAATTCAAAAAAGGTTCGATCGAGTTTTTTCGATAAAAACTCGAAAGAGAAAACTCGAAAAAACTCGAAAAAACTCGATCGAAAACTCGATCGGTCCGGTCTCTAGTGATTACTAAATCAAATTTATTCTCTAAATTATTTGACACAAAGCACAAAATTCAAAACAAATAAAATGTCACCAAGGTACTTGTGTAGTAGTTTACGTCTCATTTTTTTAATTTTATTTTTCAAAGTTATTTTGACCATTTTCTCCCAAAACAACCTGCTGGGGATAATTTTAAATGCTGAAAAACAACCTGCTGGGGATAATTTTAAATGCTGAATCCGAATTTGGCATCAGATTTGAAAGATTTTTTAAAAATAATGATAATTCAAAATTTTGACAAAATACAAGGAGTTTATTTTTGATATTGTTTTTATTAACGACATAGCATTTCCGCCCCCCTCCCCCACTTACGGCGTCCCTCCGTCGCCGTCGTCGTTGAACACCTCGTCTCGGAACAGCTCGTTCAGCACCGGATTTGGTGGCTCAATGCCCATTGGCATCATGTGGATGGTCAGGAAGGCGTCTTGCCAGCAAATGTCAGAGTCATAACCAGCAGTATAGAGCCAGATCTGAAACAATGCCAGAAATGATGCTGAGACAGACGTTTAAAAAAGTGCCAATTTGGGCGCTTAAAAAAGTGCCACCTTGGCTATTCCCCGAAAAAGCTTTTTTTAGACCTCTTAGATAAGAGATATAAAAGGGCAAAGTTGTGCATAATTTTATGTTCTATCTTCTGGTATTTTATATTTACGAATATCCCGGATAAAGATCGAAATTTCACGAATATATCGAAAATTAGGGTTTTAAGGGATCTTTTTTCAGGAAATTCGTAAAAAATATACATGAAGATAGAGCATAAAATTCTATACAACTGAACTTTTTATACCTTTGGTATAAATTTTTTCGGGGGATAGCCAAGGTGGCATTTTTTAACTATCAACGCCCAAAAAATCGGTATAATTTTTACTCAAATTGTCTATCACCATCACTCTGCCCCTACTTTAAGCGGCAGGCGCTTCCGCTTGCCCGTGCGCCATTGATCCGCCACAACGTGCCGAAGCTCGGCAAGCTGGTCAGGTTGTTCACTGTCCCGAAGTTGTGCCCCGAAGAAATGCAAATTCTATGAACAAAATGAATGGAAAATGAATTATTAGTCTTTATAAAATTTTCGATTACCTATTTTAGGACAAATGTTTTGTCTTTTTGGCTCCAAAAATTTTATTCTCAAAGATGCACAGAATAATTGGATTTTTAAGAGGCCTCTTTCACAAGAATTTAATAATAAAAAAAGTATCCTTGCTAAAAATTCCAGACCCTTTATTTTTCGAAAATTTTCCTTGGCCTCGAAATTCTTATAAAAATTTTCGATGGTCTCCGAATTCCACAACCTCTTTTTTAAAAAAATATATTTTTATTTTTATTTCCGTCCTGACTAACTAACCGGACAGTGACGGACAATTTGGTCCAATTCCCCAGCGGTAAACCATGCAACCGATACATTCAAAAACTAAATGATAAAATATAGTTGAACTCGCTAAAAATCGAATATAATTTTTATTTTTGCTTCTCTAAGGAATCAAAGAAAATTTGCTACTCTTTAGTTTTACTCCCTCTCCCTTGAAAATTTCATTATCTTTTTCTCTAATTTTCTGACTAAAATTGTCAACTTTAAAAATGATCCGGGGGTTTTCAATGGTGATGTCAAGTTTATCATATGATTTCGTTAAATATATAATTTTTCACTTCCGGGCAGAGATATTTTTAAATACCGTTTTTGTATTATTATACTTTAACTTGCTCCTATAATAAATCTGACACCAAATTCGGGTTTAGCCCCAAAGAAAACCCCGGATCATTTCCAAAGTTGGTTGGCAAATTTCAGGAATTTTTTTAATTTACAGGGGGTAAAGTAAAAAATACCGAAAAATGGTACTCTTACAGTTTTTGTCCTCAATTTTTCCGAATTTTTTCAAAAAATTCTCTCCAAAAAACTTTGCCCGGCGCGGTTTTTTTTGAAGATTTCATTCGTTATGCATAATATTAAAAATAAAAAAGATATAAAAAACTTAAAAGAGGATTAAAATTAATTTTACTCAAGGGGATCGAATCTAGGCCCTAGGTGGTCATTTGCTAAAAAACTATTTTACTTATATTTTTCAATTATAATCTAAGGTTTTTTGGTCTGATTGATGCAGTAATTTCTATGCTACATTGTTTATACTGTAAATGACTATTTGGTGAAAAATTCTCCCAAATAAATCGGAAAAATTGAGGACGCAAATTGTAAGAGTACCCGAAAATTTTGCTCCGATTTTTAGTTCAAATTAAGAGCAAATCATTCATTGTAAAGAGTTGGAATTTTTGCTCAAAAATTTAAGTTATTCCAATCGAGTTCCATCACATATACCTCCAATGTGTCGTTTTGGGGTATTTTTAGCATTTCAAATGCAAACGAAGGGCCGTGATAATAACACATCAAGTCCAAATTCAAAGAGCGAAGTTGTGGCGCAAATTTGAACAGGAGACCAATGGGCTCATAGTTGTCAGTTGGGTAGATGGCAAGCGCAAGGCTCAGATGGACGAGGGCACGGAAGGCGTGTGACCCTAACACATCCGAAAGTTGCTGAAATATCAAAAAAAGGTGGTTAAAAACAGAAAATCAAGAGAAAAAGTTCTAAAAATTGGCTTGTCCGACATTTGCGCCCCATTCGTTATAACTCGGTTCAAAAGCAAACTAGAGAAACGGTGTGTTTTGTATCAAAAACACAGATATTAATGTCTGCTACAAATCTGTAAAAAAGATGTCCCGAATTTAGTTCATTTGAGGGAGGTTTCTAATACATTTTTTTGGTAATTGACCTGAATGGTTAAGTTAACATTGAGAGCATGAAGATTCGGCAAATTGTCCAAACACGAGCAAAGCAATTCCGAGTCCGCATAATGATGAAAGAAAATGCGAAGGTACCGAAGACTGAAATTTCAGAGATTAAAAAAGGGTTTTTTTTAAATATTTCTCCATTTTTTGAGAAAAATCAAAGCGATCCATAATGTTAAAAATTATGGTAGAAAATTTTTGTTCTTTTTTTGATTTGGTAATTTTTTATTCAAATATCTCTTTTCTTAAGAAAAAAAGTCCAGAAATCTCAAAATTTTCTCCGGCGGCAATAAAGTTTTATGTTAAAAATCTTATTTTTTGGGAAAAATTTCTTAAGAAATCTTATTTTTGACTTTAGGTATCCTTATTTTCAGGAAAAAACTTGCCCATACTGATTTAGGTAGGTCAATTTTTCAGAGAAAATTTCATATCAAAAATCTTTAGGTTGCGTTTTTTTTCTCTTTAAACTAATGGCGCACATATATCGATTCCGGCGGGTAACCGCTTCCGATACTTTTGATATTCGTTTTTGGGTAAAAAAATTTTATTCTATAAAAGGCCAACTTTTTGAGCTCGGAAATTCGTTCCAAGAATTGTGCCTGCTGTTGTGGTCCCTGCCCCATATAATAGTTTCCCAAGTAGAGCGCTCGGAGCCCTTGCAGATGGTCCCTCTGCACCAAGAGTTCCATGCACGAGCTGAAAGTTGAAAAATAATAAATGATGAGTAAAATCATAACTATGTAGGACTTGAAAAAATATTGATAAAAAGTCGAGAAATATGTCCAAAAATACGGAAAAATTGCCAAATATGAAAGAACATTGAAATTTTGCCCAAATATGGACAAAAAATGGTAAAAATTTTGACAAAATAAATCGTCATTAATCTCCTAATAACTAGTTTTTATGAATAAAATTGAACTTATTCGAAAAAATTTTCACTTATTTTTTCAAAAATACAAGAAAAATCCATTTTGGCACTTTGACTGAAACGCCCATTTTGGACTTTTGGCTGAAACGATTACTCAGCACGCTTAAAAAAACGAGGTGATTTTCATGAGGTAATTTTTCTGAATTTTTCCAGCCAAAAATTCCCTCTATTTTGAGGGACGTTTCTCGAGTAAATTCCCTTGGAATCGTTGGAGATTTCTGATTCGGAAAATTTTTTTTTGAATATGGAAATGGGCTCTGCTCTCTGCTCAGAATGGATCATGTTGACTGAATCCCAGAGCTTAGTAAAATAGAAAAACTGGCTTCATGTTAGAATTTGCGCAATAAATTAGCTGCAAAATGAGCCTAAGCCTATTCGGATTGGCCCAGTGTGAAGAAAATTATGACCAAGTTAATCACTCGTATCGTCACGTGTGATTAACTTAGCCATAACTTTCTTCACAATGGGCCAACCTGTTAGGTTTTGTAGCTAATTTGGCCCAAATTCGTTTCCATAGGTTAGTTTGAACTGGGTTATAAGCCCTGGGACTCTTTGACAAGGGTCCAGTTGAACCCAACACCACTTGCACATGTACATACAGACCTGAACTCTATGAGCCCCAATTCACCAGCTTTGTCAAAGTATAAGGAACGGAGATTGTCGGAGAAGCGAATAGAGTCCAGTTCCTCTTGACCAGAAATGTAGAGACTTACGTGTCGGAGACCGGTGAATTGGTCCGAGAAGTGACGGGTCAGCTTGTGGGAATTTGTCTAAAAGTAATTAGTGATTTATCATTTAAGTTTTTATTTCATTTTTTGAAAGTGCGCAGACTTTCAACACCGAGTCTAGCTGCTGCTGGTTTCTACGCCTCGCTAGACTCAGCTCCCAATGGCGGAGGAAGGGGGGGGGTGGAGAACTGAAACTCCCCTTNCCCCCCCCCCCCCCATAATGCCGTCAGAAAATTTTCATAAGGGTCCTTTCCTCCTGCTGTTAACTTTGTCTAGAGGGTCCTATCGGAATTGCCGGCAACCCTAATAGGCGAAATTTCTTCAGAAATAGCAAAAAGGGTAATTTTTTCAGAAAAAGACTTAAAATTAAAATATTTCTCCCGTGCCTTGACGGGCCGCCGAAATTTGTTTCTTTTTTTTGCTCATCGGCGATCCACGGATCGCTTTTTCGACATTCGAACATTTCTAGAACGAAACACGAAAAGACGAACAAAAATTTTCACCACCCGAATTTTTGACATTTGGTCTAAAATATTCGAAAACTCAAGAAATTAGATATGCCTTAGCGCCCTCTAAACCCTTTAAAAATTCAATTTGGCTATAAAAAATAAATATTTTTTTCTGAAAACAAAAATTTTTTGTAAAATCAAAGACCTAAACTACACAAGTACCCAAGAATGGACCAATGTTTTCAAAAAAAAGTTCCAATAACCATCGTGGAAAAAGTCAAGGCACGAAGATGAGTGCCAAGTTGCCTGAAAGATGCCAATGCACTTTCGTCCAATTCATTCAATTGTCCGCCATGAAAGTCCAAACTCTTTATTATGGGAAATTTGGTGGCGATAAGACGGATCTAAAAAATTTAAAAATTTGCTTTTTATTTTTGAATTTTTCAGACCATTGTGGAGTTGATGTCCGTGCGAAAGAAACTGCAACTAAACTCGACTAAATGCGCACCACAACGAGCTCCGATCGGCTCAATCCCACGTGCATCATACTTTTAATTTTAATTTATCATCATATTACGTATATTAAATTAAGTGTTATTGTTGAATGGATTTGAAAATGAATATTACGAGCGAGCTTATTAGCATGGCGATTTTCGAGCATTTAGAATGGGTGCATTTGCCCCCGAAAAATTACAACTTTTGTTAAGTTTTATTAGACCAAAAACTTATAAAAGACGAAAATATGCAGAATTTTGTTCTCTTCTTTTTGAAATTTCAATAAAGACCTATTTTTGATGATAAATTGAAAAATTTTCAATAATTATGCTCGAAATTCGAAAAACAAATAATATCAAAAAGTAAAAAAAAATTCTGCATTTTTTGGTCTTTTAAGTCAAAAAAAGTTTCTTGTTTTATCATTTTGGCCGTTTCGGGGCAAATGACTCAAGTGTTGAAAAATTCATCATACCTACAAGTAAAAAAATCATTTTTTTGCCATTAAATTTAAGATTTTTTCATCCCAAGCAATAGGAATAAAGAAATTGTTAATCTATCAATGAAAAATAGTACTATTGCAAATCCCAATTTTTAATCGATCCGATGAAATTTGGTACTTGTGAAAATTTGTTTCGGATTATTCAAAAAAAACCAATAAATTTTATTTCATCCTAAACAACTTTCAGAGATGATTTTTGACGCTGAATCCGAATATCATGTAAAAATCTTGAGAAATCCTTAATTTTTTATTCAACTTTTCATTTCAATAACAAAATTTTAAGAGCAATTTTCTATACTGAATCCGAATCCGATATCTATTTCATCTTATTTCTAAGATTTTTTGTAATGGGACCGTTGGCATCTCCCTCCATCTGATACAGTGAATTTTTTTCTTCAAAAAAAGTCTCAAAAAGTGACCAATTTTTCATGAGAAAAACGAGTCTAAATTTTCAAACTTTTCTCGACGCCGGCATCCCATAGTGATAATGATGTCTTTTAAAAAATTTCTTCGGCACCTATTACTTCAAGGAACGAGTTCCAAGATTTGATTTAAAAAATTATTTTATTCATGTGTTTTTAAAAAGAAGATACCTAAAGTTTTTAGAAAACTTATTTTTGAAAAATTTTTTAAGAAATTTATTTTTAACAGCAGAATCCTTGCTTTCGAAAAAAATTAACTACCCACTGAAAGTCGTTTTTAGGATGAAACAAAAATGTTGGAAATTTTTTAATGAAAGGTTAAGTCCAACCAATTTGATGTGTCGTACATGTTTCCACCCGTCTTTGAGCATGGTTTTTTGCCATCTTTTACAAACTCGCTCAAGCTTGATCATCTCTCGAGGGTCATTGATGAAGCCAAAGATCAGCAACTGTGAATGGATAAAAATTAAGGGTTTTACATATTTAGGGAGCGGACCCGGACAGGAGTCCAACCCGGATTTTTCCGAACTCCAGAGGTTCCGGATCCGGTCCGAAGTAGTCTTCAGTCCAGGGACCGGGTTTTCCAAAAATTCCATTTTCTAGAACTTACCAAAGGGACATCAGGCAATCGATCCATGATGCCCACAATTGATGCGCAAATTTTTTATGGGTATTACTAAAATTAATATGGAATTAAAATATGTCTGAGTAGGCCTAGGACCAATAGACAGAAATATATCTGTATTGGCCTCTATAAATGCCGTTGTATTGGTTCGGAAAAATATACAGATTAAATTTAAAACACAATTTACAATCAATTTTTCATGAGGGATCGAGTCGACTGGGCGCCGAGTCAACTAACTCTGTGCCTTATAACTTGGATCATACGAAACCTAGTGAAAGGTGTTTTTGGTGTCAAAACATAGCCCCTTAAATTGAGCCTAAACACATCCTGCCAAAAAAATATGGCCAAGTTAATCCACTCATGCCGGCACTTTTTGGAAATTGGCCGATACGAATGATAATTTTTGGCCATAACTTTTTTGTGATGAGCCAATTCGCATGACTCATTTTGTAGTTATTTAGGCTCATTTGGTAGTTATTTTAAGGGGCTATCTTTTGACACCAAATTCATTTCACTAGGTTCATTTGAAGTATGAACTAATGTGATTTGTTCCGCGGCCAAATAACCCCGCAGCGTTTTGATCCCAACCCTGCTGATGATGGTGGGAATGGAGAGGAGCGATGAAAAGGTATTATTCTTCCATTTTCTTATGCTCTTCTCCATTTCTTACCTTGCCTACCAATATGTATCATCTCATCGATCCTTGTTATTTCATTGATGATGGTTGTGCGGATAAAGCACCCCTCCCCCCCCCACCGGAGAAATGACAGGGAGAAAAGGCCAAAGCTAGGCATAAGAGGGGGATGGGAATGGGCAGGGAAGGAGAGGGGGTAAGAATAAGGAGCCCGCTCTAATAAAATCTGACAAAAAAGTATTGATGAAAGATATGTGCGAGCTTATCGAGAAACTTTTACACAACCCTATGGAATGGATAAATAAAAGATCCAAAAATAAATGAACAAATAGGGATGGAGAAACTCTTCCATTCCGCCTTCCTTGGAGAGGACTACATAGATGATGAAAATTTTTTATGAGATTGAGTTATAGCTGATGACTGTTCAAGAGATTATCGAGTTGATTTGACTTGATTGTGTAAACATCATCATCATTTTTCTATTTAAAATAGAAAAAAGTTTCTATTTTTTACCTGGAATATGTAATTAATGGACTTAATTCAGATTTTCTCAAGCCCCAACTTTAGCCGAAATTCTGATTTTCCCTTAGTCTATGTAATTATTTTTAAAGTTGTAGATAAATTTATGCATCAATTTAGCTTTACAAATTTAGCTACAATTTACATCGTTTAAATTTTGATCACTTTTCATTTCCAAACAACTTTCTCATCAGAATTGAAACAGGAATCAGCGCCGAAAGATCAATTTTCGAGATTCTATTTGATGGTTTATTTTCCAATCAAATTTTCACCTCGCAAGCACGCTTGCATGCGGCCAGGGAATCGAAGCGATTGTTGTTGCCGCCGCGACCAGAGTACGAAAATGCCTAAAATTGACAAATTTGAATTTCAAATTAAATTTGAAACTAAAGGATTTATTTGCCTTGCACTTTCCCTCCGATTTGGCGTACCACCAGCGGCGCAGGTGCCGATGTCCGTTGCCCACAGCCTTGGGCAAATTGCAGCGCTAAAAATCAGAAAAATTTTTGCATTTTGTCAAAAAATAAATTCAAATTTACCCGCTGTTTTCCGGGCTTATCGGCACCGGTGCCAGCAGTCAAGGCCATCATCAACACCACCAGACTCAGAACGATGCTTACCAGTTTGACCATTTTGCCAGATCCAAATTAGATTTTTGAAGCTTTTTGAAAAAATGTTTTTGATGTTTCTTAGACATTGACGAACCGCTTAAATACTGCATTTGAAGATCAAAATCGCCGGTATTCTGTTGGTATTCTATTCATTAATTTTTTGGTGATCAATTAGTAAGCTTTTCTCTCCCACCCACATATTTGATCACAAATAATGGCGAAAAATTGTAAATTGATGGGATGGGAAATGGTTTAGAGAACGCCAAAATTACTACGGATTCAAAATTATAAGCAAAAGTTTTTTTGATCATGAAAAAATTATAATAATCAAGCTTACTAATTAATCAAAAAAAAATTGTTTATGAAACGAATATGGAATGAATAGTGATATTGGCTTCGAAATGCAGTATTTAAGCGGTTGTCAATGCCTCAGCAACATCAAAAACATTTTATTGAATAAGCTCCAAAAAACAAATTTGGACGACAAAATGGTTAAACTGGTGAGCATCGTCCTGAGCCTGGTGGTGTTGATGATGGCCTTGAGTGCTGACATCGGTGCCGATAAGCCCGGGAAACAGCGGGTAAATTTCAATTAAATTTTTGATAAAATGCCAAATTATTCCATTTTTAGCGCTGCAATCTGCCCAAAGCTGTGGGCAACGGACATCGGCACCTGCGTCGCTGGTGGTACGCCAAATCGGAGGGAAAGTGCAAGGCGAGTCCATCCATTTTGAATTTAATTTAAAATAATATAAAATTTGTAAAATTTGAAAGGCTTTCTGGTACTCTGGCCGTGGCGGCAACAACAATCGCTTCGATTCCCTGGCCGCCTGCAAGCGTGCTTGCGAGGTGAAAATCGGATCGTAAAATAAATCAACACATAAAATCCCGAGAATTGATCATCTTTCAGCAATGATTCCGGTTTCGAATCTGATGAGTTTTTGATTGGAAAATGAAAACTGAATCAACTCATAAATGATGATGTTTAAAATGTAACGCAAATAAATTGATGCATAAAATTATCTGCAGCAGCCTAAATAATGAATAAGAAAATACAAAGAAAAATCAAAATTCTGCTAAAATATGGAATAGTTTACAAATTGAAATTTTTCAAACTTTGATTTAATAAATGTTGGTGTACCGAAAATATGCGGACCGAATTTTGCGGATTGTAAATAAAAAAAGAAAAGAATAATAAAATCCATGACATGCAATTCGAAACGAATATGTACTTAAATAAAAAGTAAATAAAAAATTAATGGTTCGAGAAAAAAACAATAGAATGGACGATAAACACATATTGGTATATTACACTAGTCATATGTATGTCCATCAGCAGATACTGTTAGTTCCAGCCGTTTTTGCACTGCGATTTGTCCCTTTGGTTTGTCAGGATGAAATTAGTTGGATCGCAACCGCGCAATTTGGTACAACGTTTCGCGCCAAAATCAATTTGCAACAGTCCGCACTCAATTTGATCGTTCCCGTTGGCCAATGCCCATGCAGACAGGCCACTGTTAATATTCGGCGTCCAAGCAACGTGTCCGAAAATGTCGAAAAGCGATGAAATAGTGGAATCGGCCCCGTCAAGAATGTCGCGGGGGCATTCTGGATGAATCTGAAGACGGCTCAGAGCAGCAAGACCAGTGGGAATCTGGTTTGGAGTATTAATATTTTTTAGGGAAGATAATAAACCTCCTCCAAAAACAATTGTGAAAATTCCGGCAAAAATGATTGATAACACATTTATTGAATTAATATTCATCTTTCGATAAAAAAATGCGATCTAATTAAGTTATATAAAATATAAAAATTGTTTTCATCAGCAGATTTTTGATACTTTTAGAATTATAAAGATTTATAAAAATGGTAGAATAATATATTTTTATAAAAATTAAAAATAATACAATAATATTAATCTATCATAAAATGGCCAAAATCAAAGTGCGGAAAAGTATTGCATAATAAAAATAATTGATTCTGAATTTAACTTTTTTAGAATGGTCCAAAATTTTAACCATTTTAGAATTTATTAATTTCTCAAATATTATTTATTTCGGAGCAAAAATATTCATGAAGGGCGATTATCATTTTAAAATTGGGTTTTTATATTAAATTTAAAGATGAATTGATTAGTATGGTTAGAATATGTGACAGCTTAATCTCGGCTTTCCAATAATAAATGAAGGCATAAAATGATTTTAAAAATTATAATTTATGGATTATCATTAACATTGTATAAATTCTGCTTAACTAATTGGGCTTATATACCAGCAGATGTACATTAATTAGGAGTATCGAACATCAGAATTTTTCACGTGTTTTTCAAGAAATACCAATTCCTAACTCACAGTTGATTAAATATTTTGTGTTCTCCTAACAGAAAATCAAGTAATATTATCCGGAATGTCCCTATCACTAAAATAATAATAAATGTTTCATGATTTTTCATTAATTAATTAATTAATTTTTCCCAAGAATTTCCCAAGAAATTTCAGTCCGGTATTTGTTCTTAACAGAATCTATTATCCTCGATATATTTTGAACATGCATTGATAATCTAATAATTATATACAAAAATATTTTTTGGTATTTGAAGTTAAAATATATCTATACTCCTAATGAATGAATATTGTTATAAATTAGTTCTTCTGCTGGTATATAAGGCCAATGTAGCTATGCGGAATTTATATGTACATTATTAATGTTGATCCCTAATTTATAACATTTTTTAATTCATTTTATGCTTTCATTTATTAATGGGGACCATATTTTGGTGTCATATATTCTAATCATATTAATTTTACATATTATACATACTTTTTTTAAATCTGATTCCTTAATCTGTTGATAAAAAGAAGCTTTATTATTTTACAAATATAAAAGATCTATTTATCCCTAAAATTGAAAAATAATATGAACACTTTATATTTAATCGTTTTTAAATTAAAATTCCATTAAAAATGAAGCCACTTTCTTAATTAGTTATAGGAGTTGTTTAAAAACATAAATTATATATTATCTTCAACTTTATTTTGATTTCTACAAATAATCAGCGTACTTAAAAAAGATCTTTTCTTAATAGCGAATAAATGATAAACATCCGCTTTCCCAATTCATAACCATCCGATTTTAAAATCATAAATTGATAATAAATGAATTACACTGATATTATATTTTGAAGTACTCATTGTAGTCATTATGATTTGTTAATTTTAAATTATTGCAGTATTTCACATGCAGATACCACTATATAGTGTTATAAAGTTTTACGACTTTAAAATAGCTATTTAAAGTGGAAAAATTTTTATAACAAATCATTCAAAGTAGCAAGTATTCCAAATCTTTTGCTATTTAAAAGATTTTACATAATTAACAAAATTTTCTGGATGATTAAATTGATGTAAATATAAAATTTCATTTTTATCCATAAATCCGTAAGCATTCATTTTTTTTACGGTGGATTCGGTACACGCTTGTCACACATGGACAGAGCATATTGGGACCAAATGCTGGAGACTGTGGAGAACCACGGAGTCCAGGTGTTGGACCCGACCATCGACCTATTTGACCCTTCCGAGGAGCAGGAAGAAGCCAATAATAATAATAATGAGCGATTTGGCAAGAATGAATCAACTGATCGAAATTGATTTTATTATTTTTCTTTTTCGAATTATTGTTGAAATTTTTTTAATAAAATAAATTTGATATTTATTAAAAATCCGGGCTCTAGTGATTAAGCAAGGAAAATTCCAGATTTTCATAAATTTAATTGAACAAGATGAAAAATGCACTCATTAAGGCTGTTTTGAACAAAAAATAATTGGTACAAGAATTTTGCATGACATTTTTCTCTATTGATCTAGACCTTTTCGTCCTTGGTGAATAGACTTTTGGACCATCTTTTCTGTTTTGAACAAAATGAAAAATGAACAAAAATAATTGGAATATCCGAGAAAAACCCTATTTTCGAATTTTTTAAAAAAAGTTTTTCTTTATCTTGAAAAAAAGAACATTGATATATTTAATAACCATAAAAATTGATAATACATAAAGGCTGTAAGTATGTTGTTTTAATAGGGAATTATAAAATGTGGTGAAATTATTCTTAATTGTTTAATACATCATTTGAAGTGGAAATTGGCTTCTGATGACGGATACAAAACTTAATTGACGAATTCCACGATCAAATGTTCTGGGTTTTCATTCGTTAGTCTCCAATTTTATATAAAAATTGATTATTTGCTAAAATTAATATGCTCATGTACTTACCCGGTAATGTCTCCGGAACTAAGTAAGACCAGGTTGTAGATTCTATGATCATCAATTTATTAAAATTATGATTTTGCGTAATTTACTAAATTTCTGAAAATCTGGAAGATAACACGAATTCGGAGTCAGAATCCGGTTTGGGGATTAATTCGAAAGGAAATTTGAGGGCTCGGAGCCAATTCCAAAATAATAGCAATGTAATTAAAAACAAATAATAAGGAATCCTGTTGGAAACTTCAAACAAAGATAGCAATTATTTAAAGCTTTATTCATTCATCAGATTAAGGAGCGAATTTGCATCGGTGACGAAAAGTAAATGATTGTAGGGAGCAACTCAAATGGGATAAAAAGTCATGTGGGTGTAGGAAAATAATAACGAAATGCGTAGATTCAAATGTCTTTATCGCTGGGTCGTGTTTTATAATTGAGCCTAAAAATCAAAAATATCACGATAAAATAATCTTTGAGCCTCTTAAAAATTATGAAAAGAATATAAGAACTTTCAATTATTATTCATATTAGTTTTCTATTGATATGATAGTATTTTTAGTTGCCCAAAATCCCGTAATAATAACCATTTTAACCAAAACAGTTGATATTCGCAAAAAGGCCAATATTTTTATTCAATTTTTATTGTATTTTTTTTTGCACAAAAAGAGCAAAATATTTTTAAATCATTGCTTCAAACCCATCTAAAAACATGTTTTTCGTACACTTCTTTTGTTTAATATAGCGGTGAATAAAACAAAATTGCTGAGTGACTTTAAAAAATTTCGTGTTGGGACATAGACAACCGCACGGTTCAATAGTTGTTTGCTGAAATATTTTTAATTTTAATCTAATACCGAACCATCTAGCTTTAAGGTTATAAATGAAAGCACTAAAAACTGCCATTTTCCGGTTTTGCAAATGCACCCTTAAGCATGGTAATTTCGGGGAAAAACACTCGAATTTTTTTTATATTTTTTAAGTTTTTGGCTAGATGTTCCTATCATAATTGTGTATGCACTACCAGGAATCCCATGCATCTTGCGCCAGCTGCTTAATGTCACTGGGTGAATGCCGAATTTTGTTGCACAATTGACGTCATTAAATTTGGCATTTTCCCTTTTCAATTTTTCACATTCCATAAGAATTTTCTTTTGCTCATTTGAACTGTTTCGTGCCTCTTACTAAAATATATTATACGAGAAGTTACACCCTATTGATTATAAAATTAATTGCGTAATTTATTTTACAAAAAATGTTATAAAAATGTTTCTGAACTTATGCACATCCCTGCTTGTAAAAAATGCACCATTATTAATGATATGGCACCGAATACAATTGCTAATATATGTCTTTTACATAATTTTCAACGTTATTATGTAAATTCGATTAGCAATATTAGTAATTATGCCATCTAAAAACATGTTTTTCGTACACTTCTTTTGTTTAATATAGCGGTGAATAAAACAAAATTGCTGAGTGACTTTAAAAAATTTCGTGTTGGGACATAGACAACCGCACGGTTCAATAGTTGTTTGCTGAAATATTTTTAATTTTAATCTAATACCGAACCATCTAGCTTTAAGGTTATAAATGAAAGCACTAAAAACTGCCATTTTCCGGTTTTGCAAATGCACCCTTAAGCATGGTAATTTCGGGGAAAAACACTCGANTTTCACATTCCATAAGAATTTTCTTTTGTTCATTTGCAGTGAACTGTTTCGTGCCTCTTACTAAAATATATTATACGAGAAGTTACACCCTATTGATTATAAAATTAATTGCGTAATTTATTTTACAAAAAATGTTATAAAAATGTTTCTGAACTTATGCACATCCCTGCTTGTAAAAAATGCACCATTATTAATGATATGGCACCGAATACAATTGCTAATATATGTCTTTTACATAATTTTCAACGTTATTATGTAAATTCGATTAGCAATATTAGTAATTATGTAGGTCTTGAAATTAAATTCCGGGCCTTCTTCATAATGGCAATCAAAAAAATTCATAAATTTTTATGAATCCTCTCATTCATTTTTAAATTATTAAAATTGTCCTCTTTGATTTCTACCACTTATTGTATTGTGAAAATTTAGTTAAAATTGATTATTTTTTTCTAACTTCTTTAACTCAACCATTCTGCTAACATAGTAGTGCAAAATCTACGAAAAATAGCCAAAGGCACTTTTTCACAGTATAAAAAAATCAGAAAGGCAATCAAAAGTAGAAGAAGGTCGAAAAACCTCAAAAAAATTTCTCCAGAACACCTGAAAAAGTCGAAAATTAAATTTCTAAATTTTTTAGCCGATTCTTTATTTCCTTTTATTGAAATTTCTCTTAATGGAAGAAATGTATTGATGAATAGTAAATTTAACTAATACCAGAAATCTCATGAATTTTTTTGCCAAATATATATAGTCTTTGGGTGAATGCCGAATTTCGCTGCACAATCGACGTCATTAAATTTGGGATTTTCCCTTTTCAATTTTGCACATTCCATAAGGATTTCCTTTTGTTCATTTGCGGTGAAATGTTTGCTGCGTTTTACTAAAAGAAAGGTTATATAAATAAGACAAAAAATTTTTTATTATATTTGCATTCTGCACTGTTTTAAGATATCGTTTTTCTTTTAAAGGTTAATATTTTGAAACCACAATATGAGAATGGTCTTATAATAGCAGCCGGTCTTTTAAGCTGGATGCCACATGTTTATTCGCAATTTCTCATTGTATATTTTTGCAAATTTTTTTCATCGATTTTTTTACATTTTCTTATTGAAATTTTCATTTAGATTTTAGATTTTTTTACTACTTAGATTTAATTATAATAAGTTTAATCTAGTGTTCTATTAATTATTTTTTAATAAAAATTACCTCCTAAAAGCTCGTACTTCTTTCGCCACTTGCTTATTGTCGTTGGATGTATGCCGAATTTTGTTGCACAATCGACGTCAGTAAATTTGGGATTTTCCTTTTTCAATTTTTCACATTCCAAAAATATTTTCTTTTGTTCGTTGAACGAGAGATTTCTTCCTAAAATGGAACGTTAATAAAGCTTATAATCATTTCCTAAGAATTTCCTTTTTTGGTGATTTTACTAAAAAATAGTACTAAATATCTGCAAAAAGCGGAATTTCTAATATAGATTTCATTTACATAATTTCTCTTGGTTTTTGTTGTCCTATTCGCCTATTTTTTAAGATTAATCATTTTTGCCACAATTTCAATAATTTCTGGATTTTGATCTTTTAATTACCTGTTTATTTTTTCTTTTTCTTTTTAGGGTTTTTTAGATATTTGTTATTGAAAATTCCAATAAAAATATTTAAATAATTTTGGTTAATTTTCACTATGCAAGCTTATCTAATTATTAAAGAGGTTTTTGGTGTTTTTCTTAAATTTTTAAATTTAGACTGGACTAAATTAAATGATTTTAATAATATTTGTGCTTATCAATCCAACCACGAATTAGATTGCTGGTTAAGATAAAAAAATTCTCCAGAAGCCTGAAAAGGTCGAATATTTTACGGATTTTTTGCTGTTCTCTTTTTCATTTATTTAATTTTTTTCCTTATTCCAAGAAAGAATTGTAAATTTAAAAGGGTTTATTTAACAAATATATAATTTACCAGAAATCCCGTGCTTCTTACGCCAATTGTATATTGTCCTTGGAAGGATGCCGAATTTCGCTGCACAATCTCTGTCAGTAAATTTGGGATTTTCCTTTTTCAATTTTTCACATTCCAAAAGTATTTCCTTTTGTTCAATTGCGGTGAAATGTTTAGCGTTTATTACTAAAATGTGATATTGATATATGTCGGCAAAACCTCTTTAGCTCGTTCTATAGCTGAGGCTACAGGAAAAAAATTTGTTGGTATTTCCGTCGGAGGAACTAGTGATGAGCAGTGCTCTTAAAATCGTACTTTGCTCGTACTCGTACTTCGTATCGGGCCTTTTGGGCCCCTCGTATTTCGTACTCGTACTCATACCACCCAAAAAGGCTCGTACTTCGTACGTACTCGTATTTTTTTTTCTCGTACCTAGCGAAATAAATCACAAAAATTTTTATTTTCGAAAATAAAAGCCAAAAAATGAATTCAAAAATATTTAAAAAATCTCAGATCTCAAATTTTGATATATGTACTTTTTGTTAAATGCCATGAGGATTCGGGTTTTTAATCGTTTCTCTTCGCTATTGCCTTTGTGACCAGAAGAATGCAATGTGAGTTTGTCATAATGTTGGTAAAATGTCCCGACATTTCCCAAAATGTAACCCTATAAAAAAAAGCTTGCCAAAATTTTTAGGTGTGAGATCATTTTGGGGGAGGGCCACTGGCGAGTAACAAAATATTTCAGAGAGTAGCCGGAGTAAATTTTGCGAAAAATTCATTTCATGAATTCATTGAATATATTAAGAGGTGTTGGGGGCGGCGGTCCCGATAGGGGCCGCCGGAGAAAATTTTTGAAAATTTGAGACCATTTTCATAAGAAAAATTGATCAAAAATTTCGAAAATTCGCCAAAAGTGCCATTCTTAGGGGTGATTGTCGGTACGAGTTTTTGGGCAAAAAATGGGGTCTATTTCGTACTCGTACTCGTACCGCACCTTTCAAGCTCCTCGTACTTCGTACTCGTACTCGTAGTACGAGTTCTAGTAAGAGTACGAGTACGAGTACGAGTTCCGAGCACTGGTGATGAGGCAGATCTCCATTATGTAAACAATGAATCATTTTAAAATAATCCAACATGATTCCTAATAAACATTTAAATAATTTGTCGCGGAACGCGATAATTAAATTAATCATTAATTTTAGCTCATTGTATTTATTTTGAATTTTAGTTATTCCGTTAAAATTGCTAATATTTGATCGTTCTTTGAGCTTCTCACGATCAACTTTATCTATTATTTTATCTGTCATTTCCGTCCAATCCGCCTAAGCTTTTAGCATTTTCTCATACATTTCACAATTCCGATCACTTTGCATAAAAGCTGATCTGCGATCGGCTTCAACTTTTCATTCATTTTTATGCCCAATTGAACAAATAATTATTATTTCATTTATTTATTTTGCATATAATATATTTACTAAAAATTAAATCATAATTTCATTTTATATAATTAAGCAATTTATCATTTAATTGTTAGTTTATGTTTTTACTTTTATTGTTGATATTTAGCGATGAAAATAAAGAAAAGGATATAAAAATTATTTTCACGCCAAACTTGGGGAACCTAGAAGTAACGGCCGGTGCCCAACCCCAGCCAAAACAATTGTCGGTGCCAGATTCTGAGCTTCAAAATCCGACAAATTTTCATCGCTCAAATTTGGGTTCGAGCAGCAATTTCATCGCAGCTTCGACCCGGAGCAATAACATCAACATCGCAACTCGTTCCTTCCATTGCGTCATCAATATCGCCCGTTGGGACGTATTTTTTAAATAAAATAGTATCGGAAAAATATCATACAGGGTAAAAACGCCTATTCTAAAGGCTCCCTGTAAGTCAAGGTACCTTCTAAAAGGTTCCTGATATTTGATATTTTTAAAAGAGCCGATACTGGGCCTAATCTAAACGGCCAAAATTAATGAATAGTTGGCCAATCTAAACTGCCTAAATTTTGTTTTGTTGGGAGGGTGCCTCCGAAGGCAAGTGCCTTCTAAAGGCAAAGTCAATGAAATCGCGCATTCTAAAAAGCGCGTAATCAATAAAAACGCGCAATCTAAAAAGCGCATAATCAAATCGCGCCTACCGAGGTGCGTCAACATCAAACCGCTCCTTCATGGTGCGTCGTCAACAAATCGATCCTTCAAAGGTGCGTCATCATCAAATCGTACCCTCAAAAAGGTGCGTCTTCATCAAACCGCGCCTGCCGAGGTGTGTCATCATCAAAACACTCCTTCACGGTGCGTCATCATCAAATCACGCCTGTTCAAGATGCGTCATCATCAAATCGCTCTTGCAAAGGTGCGTCATCTTCAAATCGCTCCTTTATGGTGCGTAATCAACAAATCGCTTCTCCAATGGTGCGTAATCAACAATTCGCTCCTCCAATGGTGCGTCATCAGCAAAACGCACCTGCCAAGATGCGTCATCAACCAATCGCACCTGCAGAGGCATCGTCATCAAATCACGCTTTCAAGGGTGCATCATCAAAATCACGTCCCAAAAAAGTGCGTCTTTGTTAATCCTGAAGCCGGTACAAAAATCCGTCAAGCTTCAAAAGTGCTTCACCAAATCGCGCCTTCAACAAGTGCGTCATCATCAACACTCGCATTCTTTGCGCGGTTTCGTGCAGTGAAGCAATGGATTGAGGATTGCCACTGCGTAACCAAGATTCGCTCCAAAGCAAATGACGAGCGTCAAAGCAGGGTGCACAACTCACTTCACGAAAAAGGGCTAAGCAAGAAACCAAGATAGGTTCTTCGCAACCAGTCTTTTGGGCACAACTTCAGTGCATCGAGCACAACCTGAGCTCTGTGGGCACAACTGAAGTCCTGCGGGTACAACTACAACTCTGCGGGCGCAACTTCAACTCTACGGGCAAAACTGTAGCCCTGTGGGCAATTTCCGTCCAAGCACAACTTCCGCCCTGTGGCACATCTTCAGCCCTATGGTGCGGCGCAACTTCAACCTTGCGGGCCCACATCCGCCCTGTGGCACATTCTCAGCCCCGTGGCCATCTCCCGCCCTGTAGCGCAACTTCAGTCCTG